>PVKU01004785.1:0-138209 GCA_004027475.1 Anoura caudifer
CCTTGTCTCTGAAGGACATTCCTCCATAGGCCCCCAGCTCTCCCTGATACTCACTTGCCACTCCCATCTCCCGTTTCCCGGGGGCAGAGCAGTGCATTCTAACTTGAGTGGCCCATGGGGAGGGAGGTGAATGGTTGGGGGACATCGCATGCTCTAGCAGGTGAACCCCCAAGTGTCAGTGGCTTAGAATTACCTTGCTCCCAAGAAGTCCATGTGGTGTTGGAGGGGCCAGTGTGCTCGGCTCCATGCAGTGATTCAGGGACATAATTGCCTGATTGCTGCAGAGCTGGCGGGCTCTGGCCACTGGTGTGGGGCTGGAAGGGGACATGGGCACGTCCCTTCGGTTGTTTCCCCTGGAAGTCAGACAGTCTGTCCCTGCAGGGCCAGCTGCTGGCAGCCAGGAATCAGAATGCCCACATCGTCCGGAGTCAGCGAGGACTGCTTGTATCTCAACGTGTTTGTCCCTCAGACCATGGTGAGTTCCGAAGCCTTTTCTGTGTCTGCCTGAAAACGGCCCGTCAGCAGCCCCCGACCCCCGCAGCTGCCAGCACCGTTCCCTCTTCTCCGTTCAGGTTATGTTCCCCGAAGGACACACAGTGCCTGGGCCGCGTGGGGACTTGAGCCCGTCTCCCGACTCCAAACCTAGTGCCCCTTCCTGCAGGGATGTCCCCGGTCCAGGGGTGCTTTGCCATTCCTGTCTCGGCTGCTCTGTCAGCCCATCCTGGCCATGGCGGGAGGAGTGTGGCTGCCATAGCCTGCAATGCCACAGCAGTGCATGGGCCCCCCAGGGACAGACCCTACAGAGGAGGGGCCGGCAGCGTGGACACTCCCTCTGGCTGATGGGGTCTCAGAGGCTGAGGGCTGGCCCCGACCTCGCACCTGGCCCTCGCTGCATTGACTCTTGCTGCAGTGGTCCAAGCAGTGATGCCTTCCCTCTTGCTCGTGTGCTGCCCGATGAAAACAACTCAGGGCACTGCGGTAGGGGGTGCAGGGTCCAGCCCTGACCTGTCTGATAGCCCTCGGCAAGTGGAAGCAGGGTCAGCTCAGCCAGCCCTTTTCTAGGACGTTAAAAAGGCTTCATATATGAAGGCTCAACACCTAAGAGATGGAAGAACCCAGGAGAGTGTGCTGGGCGGGGAGCTCAGAGTCGGGATTCTGGGTCAGCCCCTTCACCACTCCGAGCCTCTACCCACACCTGCAGGATGGGCCGCTTGTGGTGGTCAGAGTACCTAGCATGTGGGGTGGTGGCTCTAAGGAGACATTCTAGGTGGGCACAGCAGCCATCGAGCCAGTCTCCGGTCAGTGCTTGCTGTCGGTGTGTCGGAGCCCGTGGAGTGGGGCAGTCACAGCAGGGGGAGGCAGGACCCGGGTGGCATGAGACACCCGGGGCCTTGCACATACCCCGGCCCGGGGTGGGGTGTCAGATCCCCTGACTGGAATACTACAGTCCAATATATAAGGGTCAGCCTGGGCTCAAGGCCCAGCTCTGCTGTTTCCGGGTGGCTGTGTGACCTCAGACAAGCTACTTCACGTCTCTAAGCCTCCACTTCCTCGTCTGTAAAACTAAGAACACGCCACCTCACAGAGCTGTTTGAGGACTGAAAGAATAAAATTCTTAGCACAGGACCTGGCTGTCTGTCAGTGCTCAATCAAAGGTAGCTCTGTGTTACCAGGATGGGGTTTCAGTCAGAAAGGCTGAATGGAAAGGACCACCAAGGACCCAGAACCTCCTTCTGGAGTAAACTCGTGGCCAAAGCTGGGATCTCAGGTGACTGCGTGGCTCCGTGACACGGGCCGCACGTGTGCCATGAGCTGCCATTCCAGCCACGTGTGCACTTTGCAGTGTGGGGAAAGTGTCTTCCCTTTTTGTGACCCTCATTTTCCTCATCTGTGAAGGGGGGTTTGTTAGCTCTCCTGGGCTGCTCTGACAAAGTACCACAAATAGAGGCTTAAAACAACAAAAATTTATTTTCTCGTAATTTTAAAGGCCTGAAGTTCAAGATCAAGGTGTCGGCAGGGTTGGTTTCTTCTGCAGCCACTCTCCTTGGCTGGTCTCCTCCTCCCTGTGTGTCCACCTGGTCTTTCCTCTGTGTGTGTGTTTATGTCCTAATCTCTTCTCATAAGGACACCATCGTATTGGATTAGGGAGCACTAGCTAATTACCTCTTTACAGGACCCATCTCCAAGTACAGTCACATTCTGAGACCCAGGGGTTAGGGCTTCAATGTGTGAATTTGGGGGGGACACATTTCAGCCATAGCATGGGGTCAGGTGTGCCTACAGGGCAGAGTTGGTGGGAAAAGTCCTGTGTAGACTCAGAACCTGGCTCCTCCATGGAAAAGGAGCCCTCGCCAAGCTCCCGTGGGTGAGCATGGTCCAACATCTAGCTCCCCCATTTCTCCCCCCCCCCCCCACAGGCCCCCAACGCCTCTGTACTGGTGTTCTTCCACAACACCATGGAGGGCCGGGGTGGCGAGGGAAGCCTGGTCCTTGATGGCTCCTTCCTGGCTGCTGTTGGCAACCTCATCGTGGTCACTGCTGGCTACCGAGTGGGCGTCTTCGGCTTCCTGAGTTCCGGTGAGTTGGTGGGGGCTGCTGATCCCTGAGCTGAGGCTTGTTCTGTGTGAGTTTGGCTCCTTCTTCCCAAAGCCTCATCCCCTCGTGGTCCCTGGCCCTCCTCCAGCCCAGCTGAGCACACAGGGGAATGTCCAGCATGCTCAGGAGGCCCTCCAGGGATGCTGACACCCACAGACGCGGCAACAGTTGCCATTGATTGAACTTGGTGTCTGAAGCTGTCCAAAGGACGTTGCATGTCTTATCTTGTGATGTGTGTGTGGGGTGTGTGTGTGTGTGTGTGTGTGTGTGTGTTGAAGCCCCAGGAGGTCAGACGCTGGCTCGAGGTCACACAGTCAGGAAAGAGCAGAGCCGGGATCCATCCCAGGTCGACTCGCCCTGGAGAACTCCAGGGGGTGGGTTGTGCAGCAGCTCCGGGGCCCGCAGGGACGCCGTCTCCCTGGGAGCGAGGGCTGCGTCAGCTGTGTGCTTTTGCTTCAATTCCTGCCTCCCTCATGAACATTGGCCTGTCCCTTCCATTTAGACATGTTTATCCTCCCCCACCCCCACCCCAGGGTGGACCTGCGGCTTGGGCCAATCCACCGTTTTCCTTCCACATCTTCCCGATCTCCAGCCCCCACCAGTGGTAGGCAGGTGTCAGGCACAGGGCTGACATGCTAGTCTGGGAATTTGGAGAGCCAGCCATTGTCTCTGTGACCTTGGCCAGAGCCCTTTCTTTCTCCAAGTCTCAGTTTTCTCCTCTGTAAAATGAGAACCATTTTAGCCAACTTCCAAAGCTGCTGGGAGGCTCAGGTGAGGTAGTGCGTGGGAGAGGGTTCTCCGAGACCTCCTTGTCTCTGTTCTCCCGGGACCCCACTTAACCCCTGGGGCATCTCGACTGCTGAGAGCGGTCTGGTGGGTGGAAGGGAGTCTGACTGGAATGACAGCCTGGACTAGCATGTGGGCGATCGGGTGGGCGTTCAGTATGATCCCCTGGGGTGCTGGGACTGAGGGCCAACGGGCCACCTGGCATGAGGCTGTGAGTGCCACAAAGAAGATTCTGGGCCTGTGGCACAACCAGTGTGAAACTGGCAACAAGTTACAACAGAGTGCCACCAGCTGCCTCGGTGGGAGACATGGATGATAAACAGACTCCAGAGCCCCTTCGGAGAAGCAGCATCAGCTGCTTGCACCCTGAAAATGCTTTTCCTGGGCTTCTTCCCTCTCAAAGACCCGACGACAACACTCGGGGCCAGCAGCTCCTTTCCCCGAAGAGGTGGCACCCAGGCCTTCTCCCGGGGAGCTGCGGTCAGGCGCAGCTTGCTGCTGGCGTGGCGGCTTCCTGGCTCAGAGCACTCCCAGACGGAAGAGAGAATTTCCATATGTTGTCTGTCCCCGAGTGGGTGGCGGGTTAGGATTGCATGGACTGCAGTCTCACTGAGAATTGTGTGCTTCTGGGAACGGAAACTCATTCCTGCAGTGGCTGGCGGGGCACTGGTGCGGGAGGCCAAGGGAACTTCCAGAACACTCAACCCTTCCCGTCCTGATTTGCAATGTGCCTTGTCCGTTGTGCTTAAAACCATCAGCCAGAGAGAAGGAAGGCTACGCTCACCGAGCCCTTGGCCTGCGTGAGCCCGTGTCATCCCCACGGCAGCTCTGTGAGGCCAGCGCAGTGCGGCGTTTCACAGACGTGGCCACGGAGCTCAGAGAGGGCAGGGAGCTCTATGCCCTGCAATTCGAGCTGGATGATAAACCCTGGTGGTCAGGTCAGAGGAAACATTCTGTAGCCTCTTCCCACGGGTGTCCAGAAACAGCCTTTGGGCTTGCAGAGTTGGGTCGGTCTTTCCTCTCTGCTCTGGTTCCTCTCTGCTCTGGCAGTTTTTCGATGTGTTATTTGCTAGACCTCCTAGCATTCCCCACCTTCCCGGGATGTCGCACCTTTTCCTCGTCACCTCATGGCAGTTCAGCCAGGAGGGGAGCTCAGGAAGGACCTTGGGGAACGTTCTGGTCCATCCCTGAAACCCACCAGTAGTGATGTGCACCCTCTCATCGGGTACGTGTGTGGCGTCGGTGGCTCAGTCAGAGCACAGGCGGCGCCCCGAGACCTCCAGGCTCCAGGTGCGCGGTGCATAAGGGGTAGGAGCCAGGTGCCCACACACGGTAGCACCAGTTCTGTGTCCCGCTAGCCAAACATGTGCTCTCTGCTAGACAAGGCAGCCAAACCCAGTGGGGAGCTGCAGCTCCTGATGAACTGAGCCATCGGAGAGGAAGTGAGGGGTCGGTGCTGGGCTTGGAGAGGCCCAGCCTGAATCCTGCAGGAGAGATGGGCCCCACGGGCAGAGGGGGCAGCGATTGCCCTTCTCTCCCTGGCAGAGCGGCACAGTGAGGGCAACAGGGGCCGGTGGCGTGCAGGGTCAGAGGGAGCGCGGTGCACCAGGGAGTGCCCACAGGCCCTCCTCGGGGAGTAGGGACAGAGGGCGCGAGGGCTGGCCAGGGAGCCAGACAGACGGCCCGACATGGTCCCATCACCATGACCTCATCACTCTTGGGGCACTTGGAGGCCTCCTGAGGGGAACTACCACACCCCCTAGCCAGAACAACAGGACGGAGGCTGGCCCCAGCAAGGGATCCGTCCCAGGGGCCACTGAAGACAAGGCTGGCCCTGTGAAGGGCATCTCTGAGACAGCGCTGGGACCTAGACCCATTTTACTCTGTTTAGGAAAAAACAAACAACTTCTGCAGAGCTTTATGCCAGGCACTGTTCTGTTCCATTTGGCAGTATTAACTAATTTAATGATGGTAACAGCTGAATGAGGTAGGTACTGTTATTATCCCCTCTCTACCGAAGGAGACAATCAAGTTCCATTAAGGAACTCATCCAGGGCCCCTGAGCTACTGGGCGGTGGAGCCGGGCCTGTGCCCGGCTCCTCGGGCCCCGTAGCCGTGTGCTAAGCCAGCACTCCGAGCTGCTTTTTTACTGACGGCCATCAATGCAACCGGGGTGGGCACCCCCTGCGAACCCAGAATCGTGCTAAGGAGCTTTAGAGGGATCTTTGAAGAAATCAGATTTGCAGGCAAGAGCCAATAAAACAATGAAGGAACAACCGAGTGTTTGCTGGGGCGGTTCTGACCGGAGGAGGGGCAGGAGCCTGGAGGTGGAGGGCTAGCTCAGGGTCAGCCCGCCGGATAGGGAGTGGCGTTGTCAGTTGCCCTGAGGCCTGCTACTCGCACCCATCCCCCCACCGAACCGCCTGCCCCTGGGCAGCGGAGAGCAGCCCTGTCCATCTTCACGTCCCCAGCATCACGGGCCAGCTCATGTTTGTGGCAGGAACGAGCTGGCTGGGATGGGATCGGGGCCCTGAGAATGAGGGGACTCGGGGCCCAGCCTCAGCTGGGCTGTAGGGGAGTGAATGTGGATGCGGTGAGTGGGCCCAGATGGCTGGCGAGGGGGCGTCGCACCCAGGGACCCCCAACTGCTTACACAGGCCCGCGTTGCTTGGAGACGGGAGGTTTGGACTCGATGCAGCAGGAAGGAGGGAGTTATGAAGGCTTTGGAGCAGAGAAAGTTCCATAAATAGAGCACTTTGATTTTTTAAATGAAAGTAACACAGTGCCTTGCGCATGTAGCTTTGTAGCCAATGTTTGTTGAATTGAATTGTATGTTAGGACAAAAAGTTCTGAGCGTGCGTTGAGGTTTAAGTATGAACTTTATCTCACATTGCCACCTAAACAAACTCTTTCCTTCTCAAAGTCTCAGTCCCTCACCAGCGAAGTAAAGGGTTGGACTAGCGTACCTCGGACCAGCTGGTTGGCGGCCTTCTGTGCCTGTCCTTGAGGCGTTGCACGCTGAGGGTCAGCCTCCTGTCGGCCTCGCCCTCTGCCGAAGGAAGGCACTGCACTGGAAGGAAGGGACAAGACGCCGTGGAAATGCTGCCCACGGGGGTGCTCAGGAGACTTGGAATCGACCCTGTGTGGGGCCGATTGGACTTGCAGTGTCTGAGGGAGAGGCCCCTGGGGAGAGGTGTGAGGGGGCTGGAGCCGGGGCTGCTCTGGGCACTGACCCGCTCCCGAGCATCACCCACGTCTCCGTGGTCAGGGACCGCGTGGAGTCTGCTGGGGCTTCTAGAGTGAAGCGGATGTGGGCCTCAGCTCAAACCCAAGCAGGCCTGCATTCTGGGGTGGTTATCGGCGTCGCATGACAAGAAGAATCCTTTGAATTCAGAGGAAGGTTGGAAGGACATGGACATGTAGCATCCCAAATGCCAAGGAGAAGAGCGTGTTTTGCTGTGCATTCGTGTCTGTGTGTCTGATTCATTCCATTAGAAGGAATAGTGCTGAGCTTTCAATATATGGTAACCGAAGTCTAGGAAAAAAGGAAGGTGAGATCAGCTCAGCTCAGTGCAACCAAAGGTCATGGAAGATGCGGCAGCGGGAAGGAAGGGGGTCCAGAGCCACGATTGGGCCTGGCCGTCGCTGGGGCGAAGGGGCTTGGAGGGCCACCGGCAGTGGGGGGAGGCGTGAGGCGGGAACTTCATCTCCTCCTTGCCTATGGGCCAAGCCAGGGGCTGGCCTGAATGTGAGCTGTGTCTGATCTGAGCAGCTGCCCTAGCCACCGCCTGTCTCAGATGGGGAAGCTGTGGTCCAGAGAGATGCAGAGACATGTCCAAGGTCTTCCAACCCCACGCCTGGGTGCTCTGGTTCCTGAGTCTGTGCTCTTCCCACTGGCCACACTGTATCTGGAACCACAGCCCCAACCTGTGTGGACAGAAGTCCAGGTCCCCCCCAGGGGCACCACGTGGGTGGCCTGCACAGCACCAGGATAAATTTCAGTCACAAAATCACAAAAAGTAAAAGGCTTTCCTCTTTCCGAAGGGTCCGACGAGGTGAGTGGCAACTGGGGGCTGCTGGACCAGGTGGCAGCTCTGGCCTGGGTGCAGACCCACATCGGCGTGTTTGGCGGGGACCCTCGGCGAGTGGCCCTGGCAGCCGACCGCGGTGGAGCTGACGTAGCTGGCATCCACCTCCTAACCACCGGGGCTGGCAGGTCCAGACTCTTCCGGAGAGCCGTGCTGATGGTGAGTGGCCGTTCTGGTGTCCCCTTGCTGCCGGTGCTGCCAGGCGAGCGGTTGCTTTTGTCTGTTGGGGCCAGCTGGCTTCCACTGTTGGATTCCCTTTCCTGGGTTCTGGGTGTGTGTCCTGCTCATGGCCGTCTCTCCATGTACCCGTGAGCCTGGGTGCTGAGGGGCTCCCCAAGGGCTGCCCGCTCGCACCTCTGGTGCTAATAATCCCAGGTTGGGAGCCTCGCTGGAGTTTCACGGTGTGAACTCTCCACGACCTCCCTTGTCCGTAGGCGCCGGCAGGGGGGATGGGATGCAGGATGAGAAGGCCCCCGGTGGAGATGGTGGAGGCAGTTAACGCCAAGGGTAGAGTTTGGCCGACACTGTGCTAACTGCACCTGGCAGCGTCCCCCAAAACGGGAGAGAACTCAGACCGAGAGAACTCGCGTCCACCTCCCAGTGTTGCTTTCCTCGTCTCCGGGCTCCAACTCCGAATCTTCCCTTATGCTGTCCGGTTTCCTCACCAGCCCATGCTCCACCCCTGCCCGCCCCCCGCGGCATTGCGTAGGACAGCGAGGAAACGCCAGTGCTGTCCCGCGATGGCATTTCACCGCAGGGCAGTATCAGGTGATTGGTTACTCTCACTGATCCCCTCCGCCTGGTTGATGTTCCCTGTCCACATCAAGGAGTGGCAGGCAGCTGAGTCAGCAGCCCCAGGCTGGGCCCAGAGCTCCAAAGATTTGATCGGCTGACTTCCTGACTGTTGAATGAAGGCAAAGCTAGAACTCAACACTCATAATTCTGCTGGATGGTCTGAAGCACCTATTGGGTGGTAGTGATGATGATGATGATGATGATGATGATGATGATGTAATATTGATGATTATGATATAATGTTGGTATGACAATAATTGCGACGGAAGAAATAACCTGGCTGACGCCAGCATAAGCGCTGAAAACCATCCTGCCGTCCAAGAGCTTCTCGTTTTACTGAGTGTCCAGGTTTCCACAGGTGCGGTGCTGGGCCCTGAAATGCCGCGGTAAACAGTTCGCATCCCGGTTCTCGGGAAGCTGTGGGGCGAGGGGCAGGCACTTGAAGCTGACAGGAAGAGAGAGGGTCTTGGCGTGGCTCTGAGAGAAGCCCCGGCCAAACCCAGGGGAAAGGGGGGTGTTGGGAAGCGCTTCTCCGGGGAGGCGCTGTGTGGCCGAAAGCTGGGGGCTCTGAGGACTGTGCCGGCAGGGTCCTGTGCTCGGGGACCGCCTGACTGTTCACTGAGATCTGCAGCGCCCCGAGATGCCATGGAGGACAGATCTTCTTGGGCAGTGGTGTGGGGGGTGGGGGGCACAGAGCAGCCGGACTGTACTGACCCCCTTGGGGTTCATCCCAAGCACACAGGAGCTGTTGTCATTAACAGGTTTTGCTTGTTTACTTATTGGTTGGTTTGGTTTACCATTTTAATCCCTTTTAAGAGTACAACTCAGGGGCATTAAGTCCATTTACCGGGGTGTGTAGTCGGCACCGTTAATTATTTCCAGCTCTTCTTATCATCCCAAACGGAAATTCTGTGCCTGCGAAACCGTCTCTCCCCTCCGTCCTCCTCCTCAGCCCCTGGAGACCACTGTTCTCCTTCCCGTCTCTTATGACTTTGCTCGTCTAGGTGCCTGACATCAGCAGAGTCACACAAGATTTGTCCTTCCGTGCCCGGCTTATTTCACTTAGGATGTCTGCAGGTTCATCCATGACCCACGTTGTAGTTTATTATCAGAATCTCATTCCTTTTTAAGGCTGAATAATATTCCGTTGTACATAGAGACACATTTTGTTTTTCGATTCTCTGTCGATGGACATTGGGGTAGTACCTACCTTTTGGGTTCTGTGAATCGTGCTGCTGTGAACACTCATAAGATTGCGGGAAACTTGCTTCCCTTTAGGGAGACTTCTCGGAGCTGAGTGGAGGATGAATGGAGGGGGACCTTGCTGCAGGCAGAGAGAGTGATAAGGAAATTATTAAGTCACAAACTAGAGGAAAGACGGAGACCGTTGGGACTAATGCCACAGACAGCTAGCAGACCACTGCTGCTCTGCCCAGCCCTCCTGGGGTCGAAGCCGTTGCTCATAAAGAGGCTAGGGGTGGCATTGTTCGGGCACAACGGGTGCTAGGTCAGCATTGGCACCGTCCCCGACCGGGAGCTGTACCTACCACCTGCCGCTTCATCTCTCTCCTTCTTGTTCCGTGGAGTGCACGATCCATCCTGCCCCGTACAGGCACTTTCCCCTGCATGAGACACCATCTGCCGTCTTCCTCTTTGTCTGCCCTATTTGTCCTTCAGGCAGCCCTTCCAGACTTTTCAGCTTTGAATCAGACCCCCTGTATCGGCCTGTGCCCCCTGTACCTCTCTGCTCAGCGTTCCTCGTGAATTCCCACCAGCGCACAATTACTCCTACTGCGGAGCCTGACTCCCTCCCACGACCACAAGCTCCAGGAGAACCGGACCCCGTGTGCCTTGCTCTCCGTGGGGCCCCAGCACCCAGCACAGCTGTCTTAGCACAACTGTTGCATAATTAACATCTGGACAGGGGATGGGCGAGCAGATGAACGGGGGACCCACAGGCTAGTTCCTTCCCCTCCCTCCCCTCTCGTGTGCTTTTTGTCCTTTGATTCTAGTTTTCTTCAGTCTGTCCCTCTGCAGGGGGTTCCATTTTTGTGGCAGGAGGTCTGAGCGCAGCTAGCGCTCAGCTTCTGGGACTGAAAACAGACCTTCCTGACTTTCAGTTGATCCAAAGGTATTTCCCCAGGGCCCCCGCAGAAACCAGACACTCAGTGGGACCCAGGAGACACCGAAATTGTCTTCTAGTAGGCTCAGAAGGCAGACTTTTCTTTTTGAAAATTCTGGAGAGTTTAGGTGTTTGGGGAATTTCGAAAACGAATCTGTTTTAACAAATGGTAGTATATTTAAAAATAAACTCGCCATCTGTTCCACTCATTTAGGAGAAGCTTTTACAATTGCTCCCAGCAGTCTTTGCGACGCATGTGAAATTATCTGGAATCCAGGGAACTAAAGTGCTTCAACATATTAGCAGCTCTTTAATGTGTTTTTTACGAGCAGATGCTTGGGGAATGCATGCAAGCTGGTGATATATTCTTAATAAAACTGCGTCTTTCTGCAAATCCTGGGGCCAGAACTGTAGAACTAGGAGGTGAGACAGACTCCTGTAGTTAACTAATAACTTATATTTATTTGTTTAGTGTGTTTAGGGCCTTACAGAACTTTAGTATATTACCTCAGAGATTCCTCACATTGATTCACATGGAGTTGTTTTTAAACAGCCATTTAGACATAAGAAATCTAAGGCTCAGAGATGTTTAGTGACCTACTAAAGAACACACAGCAAAGAAGGAACTGCATTAGGGATTAGAACCTAAAGCCAAGTCCCGTGTTTTCCTAAGGGTATTTTTATTTTTTGTTATTCTTTTTTTTGTTGTTTAGCTTTAAGAGACATAAAATTCTTACCTATTCTTTTGCAAATTGATATCCAATTTTATTGCATTATTATCATAGGGCATGACTTAGAGGATGTTGACTCTTGAAATTTATTGGGACTTACTGTGCGGCCTAATGTATTCTTCGTTGGCAGGGAAGTTATATAATGTACACAGTATATACACTGAAATCGTCTGCTTACTTACCTTTGTTTAATCTATCAGTTTCTGAAAGTTGTGTTAGAATCTCCAAATAAAATGATCGATTTATCTATTTGTCCCTGTAATAGTTGCTTAACATATTTTGAAACTTGCGTTCAATCACTGTATCTCCTTCACGTATTGTTCCTATTGTCAATCTCTCCTTGCTCGTAGGCGAAAATGCGTTTTCACCTAAATTTCATTATGCCTCAACATTCAACAGATGTCCCTTTTGCTCATTTTTGCACGGAAACATTGCCACCCCTTTATTTTCAAACTCCACAACCTTTCATTTTAACTATGTGTCAGGTAGAGAATAGAACTTGGGAATTCTGAAAGTCCATCCTCCACCCAGCAGCCAGCGTGCTCTATGAAGCCTATATCTGAGACAATGCCACCACCCTACTTCCATCCTTCCAGGGGCTTCCCATTTCTCCTAGAACAGACCCTACACCACTTCCCATCTAGTCCAGGCCCCGCTGGACCTGCCCACCTCCCTCCAGAGAGCCCCTCACCCCTCACTCAGTGCTGGCACCCCACCTTCAGAAGTCACCTCACCAACCTCACTGCCTCCAGTATTCTTCCTTGGTCTTGGCTTGGCTCTTTGCTTCCCATCTTTTGGGCCTCGGCTCAAATGCCTCCCCAGGGGGCTTTTCCTAAGCAGCGGATTAAGCGATGCCCCCATGGGTCACTCGCCCATCTAGCAGCTGGTGCTCCCTTCTGCACACTGACTGAAGTTTCCTTGTTCGTTTACCACATCACACTCTGTGATGGCAGGGACCTCGTCCGCTGGTCATGGCAGCAGCCCCAGTACCCACAGCAGTGTCTGGTGCTTAATAGGTGTCCAGAGGTATTTGTGAAAGGAAGTCCCTGGGAGAACACACTGCGGAGGCATCACAGAGAGGACAGGGAAGTGTCCAGGTGAGATGGAAGTTTCATAACACCCGCCGAGATTTTCTGTCCACCTTCCAATGTGATAAGACACTGTCCAAGTTGTCGCACCTGGTTGGCTCAAGGCTGCTCCTCAAGAAGGAGCTGGGATGCTAGCTGGCGAGGCTTCCCCAGCCATTTCGTGTTTTATTCCCTTTCCATTTGCAAGTGTCTCTGGGAATTTGAGACCCTCAGAAGTTTCTGAATCAACCACCCGCCCAGGCCCCCCCCCCCCAGGAAGCTCTCCTTACATTCCAGGGGTTAAATACACGTTAGGTTTATTTTAATCAGGAATAAATACATGATTTAGCAAAACTTAATGCTTCCCACCTAGAAATCCCTCCAAGTCCTCCCCACACGTTCCACCCGCATGAGTCACAACGGAAAACAGCATGTAAGACACTGCACGGACATCTGGGGTGCGCAAGGTCACTCTGCCTTATGTCGGACGTCAGCGTCCACAGTGTCACATTCACTTCCCGTACGCTGGCTGGTCCCTTTGAAGCAGCCTTTGGGGATTGTGGAGGAAACCACAAATGTCTTCTTGTATAAACACTCTGTTTTCCGATGATACAGAAGACCGTGTAAACTCTCATGCATGTACCGTGGGTGCCATGATTTCAGAGGTATGGAATGCGTGTGGTGGACAGACAGACTTCTATCGGGCAGCGAGAGATACCACATCATGTGCACCCGCCCTTCCCCCGAGCCCCTTTGCAAAGGGGAAAATGGGTCACAGCTTCATCTGCAGCCTCCCTCCTCGCAGGGTCCTGGCGGCGGCCTGGAGACACAGTTTTCTCCTCTAGGGCCACTGGAGTGCATCTCTCTACCATCTCTTAAATGGCGTGGAGGGAATGAAGCCCCTCCAACTCCCATCTTTCCTGAAGCTCAGCACTTTCATTCATGTGGTTGCCAGACCCTTCTTAGAATAAAATACTGGATGAGTTGAATTCTTTAAAACTTATTAATTTCCTTTTTTTCCCCCCTTCAAAAAAATCCAACCATTCTGACCTCCTCAGTCCAGCCGAGACTTCCACTCTCTGAAGGTCTGGCTGACACGTGAGCTCCTGGGACACCCCAGCCTGATCCCTGTCCCCCCAAAGCCAGGAGCTGATTTCTGTGTCCCCACCCCACGTGCATAGTATTTGTTAGTAGACGCTTCTCCCTGCCCACACCATGACCGCCTCTGCCGGGACCTGGGGCTCAGTCATTCTCCTCTCTCCCATTTTCTTTCTTCTTCTTCTTCTTCTTCTTTTTTTTTTTTTTTTTGCCTGACACAGTACACAGGACATAACACAGTGCCTCTTCAGGCAATGGTTCATATGAACCACTGATGCATTAATTTAGGCGTGAATCTCCCCATGCCCCTGAGCTCTTTCTGGGCCGCAAAGCTGTGGCTGGGACGTGGTACAGCTCGTGCAGTCCCAGGCCCCCGCGTTGCATCCCCCCATCCAGCAGCCTCCCCCTCTCCTGTTTGCCTTGCCCCCAGCAGAGGTAGGGAGGCCGTCTGCCTTCTGTATATGTGGTTTGGGGACCAGCAGGGCAAAGAGATCTTCTGACTCAGGGCCAATTAGGAAGGTTCATGTTTAGTGTCGCTGAGTCCCCTTAAAGAGAGAGAAGACACGTACCAAAGGTCTCTTTGTGGATTGGCTAAGGGAGTTCCAGGTACAAGGCCAATTTGCAAACCCAGACCTTTGGCCAGGACATAGCATTTGACATCTTTGTCTCAGATGTTTCTCATTCAGAAGTTTCCTCTGTGAGCTCAGAATGTGGCCATCTGGACAGTTGGTCGGAGGATGGTCCTGGTGCACTTTCTGATGAGAGTGTCTGTCTTTCCCACAAACACCGGGGGCACACGCGTACAACATACAAGCAGGACTCTTCCGAAGCGCTGCCAAGTCAAGTCATCACAAGTCAACATTCTGTGACATCCCAGGACGGATCAGACACCAGAGAGGGTTCCCCAGGTCATCATGTGGGTAGAGAAGGTGGGAGTGTGAGTCTCACGTAGTTTCTCTTGGCTCCTGGAAGACGCGAGGCTCCCCAGGGGCCAGGGGAGCGTGCCTTTCTGCAGGAGCCCAGGTGAGAGCCCGAATCTCTGTTCCTTCTGGGCACATGGCACGGCCTCTGCACTCCGGCTAGTCCTCAAAGTAGGGCGGCGACGAGAACAAGGAGCTCTTCCTCTTGCTTCCGCTGTACATCAGGGAGATGCTCTTCTTCTTGCGGTCCAGGGGGGCGCTGTCCTCGCTGGTCAGGGACAGGTAGGAGGCAATGCTTTCCCGAAGGCCGTAGCTGAAAAGGGACTCGTCCACACCGAGTGGGTTCCCTGCCCCCTCGGGGTCATCCTGAAGTCTGTGAGTGGGGAGACGGGGAGGGGCAGAGGAAAGGAAAAAAGAGAGGGACACAGAGGGATGGAGGGCCAGAGAGCGAGAAGAGGAAGAAAAAAAAGAGCCTGGTTAGCGTTTCACTAACTTACTGCTCTAATTCTGCTTCTTACATGTGTGGCTGTGTGACCTTAGGTAAATCACTTAACCTCTCTGAACCACCATTTCCTTAAATGGCTAAAATGTCTAACTGCACTTTGTAGTGAATATGTTTATTATAAGGAGGAGCAGTTTTATGTATTTCTCAGGCAGTTCTGACCTCTGGTTTTCTTTGAATTTGCCAATGGGATATCTAGATCGGCACTCAGTTCATAAGACAACCCACCCATCCACAGCTACACAGATCCCTAAGATGCGAACGCTGACACTCAAAGAAAACAAGTCAGTGGAAGATGTTTTTGCCTTAAAAAAAAATGGTGCCACCTCAGGATTTTGCTGGTACGTTTCAACTTTCTGAGTGAGTTTAAAATAATACTAAATCTATACAAGATTTATTTGTACATTACATGCTGGGATCCTAACAATTAGAAGAACAAAGATGGTATCTTTCAGCCAGAAAATATTCTGCTAACATTGAATGGGGACTCGGGAAATGTTTGCGGAACTGGGGGCCTGGGGGCCTGGGGGCCCTGGCAGGGAGTAGCTAGGGTCATGCCACATGCTGCGTGAGGCCCGAGGCTGCTCTGCCTCCCAGGGGACAGGGGGACTCCAGGGGTCTGTACCTGCTCAGCGTGCCCTCCGTCACATTTCAGCAAGGACGGCTGTAACTGGCCCTGGTTTCTATGTGGCAGGCTCATGTGTTTATGGAGGACACACACACAACACACACACACCACACACACTCACACAGACACACACCCCCCCCATACCTGGACACCCTCTTCCAGTCCAGGGTCTTCTGGCGCAGGGTGATGGGGGAGTCAGTGGCTCTCACTGCGGGGGTAGCTGTGCTCTGAGTGAGGCAGGGCGTGGTCAGCACACAGCAGAGGCCATCAGCCACCTCTGAGGAGGGAAACAGACCACTGGTCAGTGACACCGAGGTGCTGCAGCCGGCGTGGGGAGTGGGGCCGAGGGACCATCCCACAGAGCTCCAGCAACGTCAGTGAAGCTGTTGTGTGGGGGGCAGTGGGAGCTGGAGGGGCGCTGTGTACAACCCTGACTTTCCCAAAGTGTGCAGAACAGCATTTAATACAGCATGGTGGGCTGGACACGTGTACAGGAAGAAAGGAAGGTGAAAGAAACAAAGAAGACAGGGAAGGAAGAGAGAGGAGGAAGGAAAGGAGGGAGGTGAGAAGAAAGCAAGAGAGAAAGAAAGAGGAGAGGAAGTAAAGACAAATCCAAAAAGATAAAAGGCACAGAAAAGGAGGAGAAAAACAAAGCTTCAAGGCAAAAGAAAGAAAGGGGACGAAATAAAAAGTGAACAAAACCCTCCCTTCTTTACCCTAGATACTCATGCACAAAGAGCATGAACATGAAGTCCATTTCTTCTTTCCCTCAGCTGGTATAACATGTCTGAGCTTCCAGGGTCCCTCCCCTTTCCAGGAACATTCAGGTGTAGCCCCCATCTCTTGGAAGCCTTCTCCGAGCCCAGGTCATGGCAAGAAAGGTGGATTCTGGCTGCGCTCAGGCATTCCGATAAATGGGGCAAATTCTGAATGGGCATCCTCCAGCTGTGACCCCTGTACTCTCATGTCACAAGGCAATGGAGTGGCCGGCCAAGGGTGCCGGGTGCTCCTGGCCTCCAGCGGGACATGCCACCCTGGCTCGTGTGAAGCCGTCCCCAGGTTTTAGGAAGCACGTTACAGCAATGGGTGTCTCCACCTCCCATCTTACTTACGGAGTGAGGCCAGGGGTGACCTCACCAAAGAACGAAGGGAAATTGTAGTGAGGAAGCAAGCCCAGGCTATCAGGGTGGCAGTCGGTAATGCCTTGTTTCAGCGTTCAGTCTGCCTTTCGCTACGAACCTGAATGTCCACCCACGCTGTCCCATGCCATGTGAGGCTGGACCCCGAGGTCAGAGGGAGCTACATTGGATGTGGATCTGAAATAACTACCTGTCGTGGGTTGGGAGTTGAATGGCCTCCCAGGTTAGGGGGGGGACACACTAAGTGAGACACAAAGAAGAAAGTGGTGGCTTTACGCAGCCCAGTGGGGGACAGTCCTGCCTTAGGAAGGTTGGTCCTTCCGGTGAAAAAGAAAGTTTGGCAAAGAGAAAAGGAACCAGTGCTTGTAAGCACCTGACCTGAGCCCAGTGCTGAGCTAGCCTGTCACGCGTCATCTCAGCGAGGCCCTGTCATCGAGCAGTCAGGACGGTGAGACCCAGTTTGGGGAATGAGGAGACCGAGGATCCTGGGGTCAGGTCACCTGCCCAAGGGCACAGAAGTGGGACCCAAACTGTCCCATGGGCTCAGGACCAGGCAGTTGTTCCAAAAGCCTCCAAAATGGAGAAGAAAGAAATCCTGCGCGGCCTCTGGGGCCTGGACAAGCTCGTCTGATTCTCCCCATCTGTGGAACTCTCTAGAACACTCATTCCTCTCACACCCTTCAGCTCCAACTCTACATTCAGGGGTCCCCTCCTCCCACGCCTGCACTTTTCTGGCCTCGTTTTAACTGCGTTCACATCCCACCCTCTCTGTTCTGTCCATCACCACTGCACGCGAAACACTTCCGATGCCAGACGAGGCCCGTGCATGATGTTGGGAGGGTCCTAACAACAACCCCATAAGAGGCATTTTCATCCCCATTTTATAGATGAAGGAACCGAGGCTTTGCGATGTCAGGTCATTTGCCCAGGGCCCCAGGGTAATGAGTAGAAGCAGCCCCTTGGTGCACAACTGCTCCGACTCTGCGCCTTGAGGAAGACTCCGGTGGGAGGTGAAATTGCCCATGTTGCTTCCACGTTGGGGTCCTGGGGGCCACAGGAAGCATTTCAGGGTTTCAGTTGTTTTCCAGTTGCTCACAGGGGCGGATGGATGACTGCAACCTGTTAACTGATGCGGCGGCCGGCAGGTCGTTCCGGAAGGCCCTGCCCCGTGCTGCGCACCGTGCTTAGGTGTCCCTGGCCTGGGAGCCGTGTGGACCACCCTGCGTGTGAGAGCTTCGCTGGGGCGGCATCCTTTTCTTGTTTGCTTTTGCCTATGCAAAACTCATGGTCTGCATACCTCTCATATGGTTGTTATTAAAAGCCAAATACCACAACCAATCTTTACTCATAATCAGTAAAAGCTGACTGTTTCCAGGACTCCCTTCCTCTTTCATTTTTAGCCAAGTTGCTAGGTTTTCGGGTATCACAGAGATAATACTCGTTATCATTTATTTTGCATCCACCGCATGCCAGGCTGTGACGCCCACAGTACGTGAATGATCGTGGTCAGCAATCATTACAACTGAGGGCTGCTTGCATCCACCTTCTGTGAGCTGAGTCCAGGGGAGGTGGAGGGTTTTGTCCAGGGCCCCACAGAGCCCCCATCTGAGCTCAGGCCTGTGTCCCCCATGCGGCCGTACGTCCTTCATGACCAGCACTTCCCACAGGCCCAGTGTAATAATCTGGGCCCTGTGGACTCTTCCTTTCTCCTTGAAATGCCCTTCAAGACCCCATGCCCTAAAGATCCCTGGGGGTGTGAGGTCGGACCTTCTGAACCTGTAAGGAGGAAGCACTAACCAAGTGAAAGCAACTTCCTCTCTTTCTCTCTCCAGTACTCAGGGAAGGAGGGGGAAGGGGTTGCCCCGGCTGAGGGGCAGTCGGAGCCCCGGTACTTGGCATGCACTAACTCTGAATCGTGCAGTGCCCCGAGGTAGGGACAGTTAGCATCTCCATGACACAGAGAAGAAAAGGAGGCACAGAGTTGAACAGCCAGCCCAAGGTTGCCCAGAAGGTCTGGGATACGAACACAGAGGTTCCAGACCCAGCATTTAGAGACGTAGCCAGCTTTTCACTCTTTCCCCCTTTTCCACAAGGTAAAAGTCCAGCTCCTGACCTGGCATCTGGCCTTTTAGTCTGACTCAGATTTCCTCATCTAATTCCACACTCGCCCGTCTCCTCTGTCAAAATCCTTGCTCTGTTTCTGCTGTCTTGGCAGATGGCCCCCGTCCTGGTCGGCATGGAACATTTTGACCTCTCTCCTGGGTCCAGGAAGGGCATGTGAACGCATGAAGCACAATCCTTGGTCTTTAAGAGCTCGTTGGGAAACACGGGCCAGAACACAGTTAACGAGGCCTCCAGGCAGAGTGAGCGGAGTTCGAAGAACCCTGGCATCTGCTGGAGCAGAGACTCTTAACACTTGAAGGCCTCGGAGGATTCTGACTTGCAGAAAAGGGGAAATGACCTGCATCTCAGAGCAAATCCCCAGAGGCCTGCAAATGCGTGGCCCGCTGCAGCAAGTCCCAGCTGCCTCTGGCTGCGCACCCGGGGGCATCCTGGCTGCCTTCATGCACGGCAGAGAGAGGGCAAACATGACATCAGCTGTGTTTCACTCGCTCGGGCGGCATTTGCAGGCACCCCGGTTTAGCCTGAAATTTACAGTCTGAACGAACAGGAAAAGTGCACATGGAGCAGGCAGCAGGGGCAGAGAGCAAAGTGCATCTCCTGGCTTGTATGCATGACCCAGGAGCACCCTGGATGGAGGGAGCCCCAGCACAGTGAGCAAAGGGGCCCCATAGACCAGTCCTGTTGGAGAGTTTCTTACCGGAATAGTGATTCACCAGGTCCTCCAGGCACTGGAAGGTGAGCCTGGGCGAAATGTAGTACCAGTTGTTCGGCAGGCGGAAGATACGGTAATGCTTTACCTGCCGATGTCTCACCGACAGAGAGTAGAAACCTGCAGGACACAGGATGAGTTAGTGGCTTCCACGTGAACCCCCCCGAGGGCGACTGGCTAAGGAGCCCACCACCACCGAGGCAGAGAGATTGTCTCGGCCTCGGAACACAACGATGGTACGCAGGCCCGCCCTCGGTGGAGCAACAGCCATGAGAATCCCGTCTGCGCAGGCGCAGCTCACGCTTTAGTGTCCATGTGACACTCCAGCAGTCACGCTGCGTGAACCGTATTGCAGGATGCATTTTCAGGTACACAGGCCTCCTCTTTGCCTTGTGAGGTTACCACATGGGGTGCTTCCACACCCTTTTCTGGGTCCTTTGGCTACATTAAGCGGTTAGGGTTGTAGGGTTGCTGCAAGGCAGGATCTGTCTGGGGTCATCCTTGGGTTCTTCCGGAGCACGCTCTCTAAGTTGTCCCGGCTGCCCTCTCATCCCTGTCCCCCCAGTGCCACCACCCCTTTGAGAGGGCCTCATAATGATGCCCCTATTTTCTTGTCCCAACTCCCTCTGACTTAAGCTTGGTGTTCTCAGAAATTTGGAAGAAGTGGCAGTTGAGACGTTTTTCTCGGCCTCCCTAAGAAATGTGTCAGGTGCCTTCTTTCTCCTTAAGCACCATTAGAGTTGTGACCCAACATGGGCTAGTGAGAGCAGAACCCTGGGCCGGCCCCGCACCTCTCCCAGCCTTGACTGGCCCGTGGAAAGTTGGAGGGTTGACTGAGAGCACGTTTGGGAGCCCTTCCTGCGCTGTATTCTGCGGGGTCCAGGGGTAAAAGGGTCACAAGGTGGAAAGAGGGGAGGGTACTGGATTTTACCAAGTCTTTGCTCCTTGTGCTGGCCTGGGCTCTGCTGTCTCGGAGCAACATCTCCATGAGTTCTCGGAAAGACCTGGGGAGGCGTTATCCCCACCTACTTTATAGATGGGGAAGCTGAGGCTCAGAGCCCCTGGCTGATGTGGCCAGAAGTGTGCAGCTTGGAAACGGCAGACCTGGGGTTGGACCCTGGTCCCCAGTAGTCCTCTGGACAAGGATCTGAGGGGCGGCGTCTCCAGCTTGGCCCAGGCCTGCCCTCTGAGTCGGCCCCACAAGTGTCTTCCGGTAATGTCGACAGGGACTTGAAGTATGGCGAGTGGGCCGAAGGGGCTGGTGGAAACTCATGAGAACTTTGCATACCCAAGGGAGCGGAGCCTGCCGCCCCACCCGGCCCCAGCCCAGCTGCAGCTCTGCCAGTCGACAGCTTTATTTTTAGATCAATTGAGGGGCCTCAGGCTGGGCTCTCCCTGTCCTGGCCACGCCAGCTCAGAGGCTCTGGGTCTGGGTCCCCTGCCTGGGGACCCTGGGACATGCACAGGAAGTTTGCCTTCGCTTTGATCTTGCTCTCCTCCAGCACATGAGGTTTTTGAGGGGAAAGTTGTAATTGGATTTTATTACGTATCTGTGGTCCCTGCTGCCCCAGAGTAAGGTTGCTGCTCATTTTGGTGAAGGATCCCGGCACCAAGCAGCTCTGGTGCTTAATAGGTGCTGGAAAAATCCTCTCAGATTTTGTGTTTCCTTTTCTTCAATAGCGAGTGTGCAAGACACAGGCCAAGAACTGGAAAATATCTTCTATGTTTAAGTGGTTATTATTAGTCTTACTGGGTCTTGGAAAGCCCAGGCTGCTAAGTGTGTTGCTTAAGTGCATACACTACATCCCAGACACCGTGCTAAGCACTCTCCTCTTTTTAATCCCATGTGATAGATGAGGGGACCTAGGCTTAGAAAGAGGAGGTGACTTCTTAATAATTCATGCAGCCAAAACTCGAGGTAGGGACCCTTGCTCTGAACACGGCAAAGCCCTGCCACCTCATTTTTGCTGAATCATTTAGTGTGTAGGATATAAGGAAATGACAACGTGTGAGTGAGAATGTAAGACCAGAGTGAGTGTGTAAGAGTCTGTACCTGCTTGTTCCGATTCTCAAAGATAATCTGATTTCACTGTTGGGCACAGAGGGAACTAGTAATGGGGTCTCCTGTGTAGCAAGACCAGTGCAGATATATTACATTTGAATTGCTCCACCACCTTACAAGGGAGGGGTGTTCTTCCCGTTTCACAGATAAGAAAACTGAGCTCAGAGAAGTAAATGACCCGCCCTAGTCTCAGAGCTTGAGAGCACAGGCCAGGCCTAGTCCAAAGCCGCGCCCTCTGCCCAGGTGCTGCCTACACCTGGCGTTTGCTTTTCTTCTCAGTTGGTGGGAGGAGTCGGCAGGGCCTGATAGGGGTCCAGGTCCCCACTATCTGGGTCTAGTCCCCTTGCTTTGAGGCTGGCCTCACTGGCGGTGTGTGGTCTGCCAGTAGCTCACCACATCGGTTTGATTTGTGTGCTTCACAGGAGGAGGGAAGACGAGCCGTTTAGTGAGTGAGCCCAACCTGCTTGTCTGACCCAAGCACGAAAGGATGCGTTGGAGGTGCTCACCTTTCTTTGTCTCACTCTCTCTGATCATGAAGGAGCCAATTTTCGTGTCGGGCAGCTGCAGCAGCTCCTCGGCCTTGTCTCTGCCCAGCCCTTCGAACAGCCAGCTGGGAAGTAGGAAGACAGCCATGAGTATGCGGGGCAAACCCTCCCCACAAAAGACAGGAGGGCTCAGAGATTAAGATCGAGGGCCAGTTAATGTACAACTGTTGGGATTGAAAAGATGAGGGTGATGGACTCTTCACTAGTTCATTCTTTCATACTTCTAATCTTTCCAATAAAACTCCTTAGTATGTACTGCATGCCAGGTATTTCATTGAGTAACAAGGACACAAAGATGCATGAAACAGTCTTTCTGCCCTGGCTGGTGTGGCTCAGTGGATTGAGCACCGGCCTGCAAACCAAAGGGTCGCTGTTTGATTCCCAGTCAGGGCACGTGCCTGGGTTGCCAGCCAGGTCCCCAGTAGGGGTACATGAGAGGCAACCACATGTTGATATATCTCTCCCTCCCTTCCCGTCTCTCTAAAAAAAAGACAAAAAACAGCTTTCTTATCTCCTTTCTCAGCTGCCACCTGGACTGGGCCTATTCTGTGTTAGGTAATCCATGAGCATTCTAAAACTTGATAAGGCGCCTATTTGGTAGTTCCTCTAACATGTCTCTCTCCCTTCCAGTCTAGCTACCCTTCTTCACCGCCTCATGAGGGCAGGGACTCTGGCTGTCCTTTGGGGTTCCATTTTTGTGTCCAGGTCATCGAGCTTGGTATATATTTGTGAGTGAATAAATGGACGCAAGAAAGAAAAGAAGGAAATGGTGGGGCTTCGTTGCATCAACTTAACAAGCACCATTTGACATTAGTTGTATTTCCTTCTTGCCTTTTTTTCCAACCTATTTTCAATGCAGTTGTCATTGCTGTGTGCATTCACGTGTGTTTCTTGCTTTTCTCACTTAAAGAAAAGCCATTGTAGAACGGTACCCCGCTTGCCCACGGAGCGTGCACCTGCCGGAGGAGGGCCGGCCCTTGCGAGTGCGTTTCAGGAGCAGCTGTGTGCATGAGGTGGTCCGAGTTCCCAGCGAACGGGCCCTCGCTCGTGCTGCAGAGCAGGCCAGGCCGGGTCTCCATGAGGGAGGAAATGCTTTGTTCGAAGCTGGCTGGTGTGTGCTCAGAGCATTTGTACATCCTTTTTTTTTTTTTTTTTAAACCACTTGCTGTGTTTCAGTGAACGGACCCTGGCTTTTAATCTATGGGTCGGACTTAGGGCTCGCTGTGGCAAACCTTAACGCTCTGCTGTTTCTCAGCCTCTCACGTTCCCCACGGCACGCGCGAGCTGGTCACCAATGGGGCCGGCTCCGTGCTCCTGAAGCACCGGGTGTGTGAAGACCCACAGACCTAACATCGGGTCCCATTTATTTAGGTGCTGGGCTTTTGTTGTCAAGATTATGATGATGCCAGAGTAGGCCAAATAGTTTCACTGTTCCTTAGTTCTGCAGAATGTTTTAGTTCAAGTGTTTTAGTTCATGTGACATTCATCCTTTCAAGTCCTGACACGAAATTCCGCTTATGAAAATGAGGACAGTAACAGTGGCCATGTATGCCTACTAAGCATGGGCCACATACTGTATTAAGTGCTTGAAAACTGATCCTCATAACCTGCACTAAGGCAAGTGTGTTATCTCTTTCTCACCGATGAGGTTACTGAGGGTCAGAGCAATTACTTTGTCCAAGTTCCTCTGTGTCAGCAACCGCTAGTGCTTGACCTGGAATGTGTTTTTCTGGGGCATCCAACTTCATAACCACTGCGCTGCACTGCCTCTTCGCCTATGTGATATTTTAAGGACCTTTATTGCATCGACTAGACTGGAAACTCCATACAGTTGTGATTACATCTTGTTCATCTGGCTTCCTCACCAGCCCCAGGTCCTGGCTGCGCTCAGCACCTCAGCTTCAACCTGAAGGCGTTGAGGCAGGTTCGCTAAATGAATGGATCAGTGACACCGAGGGTCGAGGAGAGTCACGTGACTCACCTCGCTTGTAGAACAAAGCTCTGGGAGCAGCTGCCGCCCTGTCTCTGCTCACCCTCATCCCCCTGAGCACAGGAGAGGCTTTGGTACTCATGATCAAAATCAGGAATGCTCCACAGAGGCGCCGAATCGCATTCTGCACGGTGTCCAGGCAGTCGGCTGCCCCTACCGGGCAGCGCGTGGCATGCAGGGTCCTCCTCTGAATCTAGTTACTTCTGGACCCCTCAACTAAAAAATCCTTCCTTCCTCCCTTCCTTCCTTCCTTCCTGGTGTGCACTTCTTTGCCAACATCTGACTTTGGTCACTTGATGGATGTGGAGACTGTGGCTCAGGAGGTTATGTAACTTTTCCAAAATTCTTCCATGGAAGTTGGGGTGCTGAGCCACACACACCCCAGCCCGGGGGCGTCAGCCCCCACAGCCACCCTCCAGGCGGCAAGGCCTCTCCCGAACAACTGCAGGGCGAAGCGGGGTGCGTGGTTCCTCATCCTGCACGCCTGATTTTAAGTCTCTCCTTTTCTGCTTGATTCTCCACGTGTCAAGTTGGATACGTAAGCGTTTTTGGTGCTCAGTGTTCTTTGTATGCGCTTTGATAAGAATATAGCTGATGTGTTCCGAGTGCTTACTGGAGTGCCAGGCACCGTTCCAAGAATTATCCAGGCGTTACCCCATCCCCTTTTCCTAACAGCCCTATACTTTGGTCACATACTCTGTATTACTATTTCTATAATTCTGTATTACGATCGCTAGTTGTCAGGCAAGGAAAGGAAACCGATGCACAGTCTTGCATGTCTTGCCTACTGTCACAGCCAGTGAGGGACAGAGGCAGGGTTGGGACTTAGGCAGACTGACTGAGCCATCGTACCGACCGCATCCCTGTTTTCCTGGGTGTTAATGGCCATGTGCCAGGAACGCCAAGTTAGAGCTGAACAGTCTAACCCCCTTTGTCCTACTGATGGGGCCACTGAGTTTTAGGTAGTGGGAGGGGCTCGCCCAAGAGGGCACCCTTCCCTGTGACCTGTATTGAGAGTGGAAATGACTCTCTCAAACCAATGCCTTCCTTTCCATTCTGTCAGGCTGGGATCCTCTGTGTGTACGCGTGAGCCATTAGCATAAATATCACACTGTATTAATGGTGCCTGAGACATGTACTCACCCGTGGTACACTCTGGCCACGCATATTCCAGGAATATAACTCTCTCGGCCAGTGCTAAGGGAAATGGCTTTCCACCAGCCCCCTTCACTATAAGAACGAGAACAGGTAGGACAGTGTCACAGCTAAATAGCAAAATGAATGAATGAACAAACAAAATAATCAGACTTAACCCGGGGTGCATTGGGACATTCTTTTTAAAGACCTATCATTGGCCACGTTGACCCAGATTTCTCCATAGGAAGGTTAGGTTTTAAGTACACCCCCCCCCATTCCATACTAATTCAGAAATCTTCCCGCATGCTGGCAATAGCCACCAGAGATCAGCAGCAGATGCTCCCAGCTGATGTTCCACAATCGGAGGCTTTTAAAAATTAAATGTGTGCTTGTACTGATTTATACCCTATGATATAACCGAGGCACTTTCACATGTCCGTGTCCAAGAAGATTTCAGTAAAAGGGGATGAGAACCCCTGTCTGCTCAGCAGCATGTTTCGAATCGGGGAAAGGCAGTGGGACAGAGGCAACACCGTTTCCTTATCAGGAGCACCTTTTTCAGACTCTGGGTCCTTCTTCCCAGGTCTGCCCCAGCAGCTAACACCAATGCTGCACCCGCAGTGGGACATGAGGCTAATGTGAGAAGCAGAGTTTGGATCATAAAGGATCAATTTCAGTTGTTATCCAGTAGGCAATGGGGAGCCACGGAAGGCTTCAGGACGCTGGCAGCACTGGGGAGGATAAAGCCTTAGGGACTTCTGTATGGGCCAAATGTCTCCCCTCGCAATAGGGCCAGGGCACATGTGGGATCGGGTGGGATCGGACAGCTACATCTAAAACCTGCCCTCCCCCCCCACCCCCGCGCAAATCGAGTTCATCCTTCTTGAGAGTATTGTAAAAGTTTATGCAAGCTAACTCACTCGGAAATCACACGCAGTTTCTCTCCTCGGCGGAATATTGGGGGGCTGATGTCAGGAGACGGGTAATCACTCAGCACGGCCAGGTAGTCGCTGTCCAGTCCTGGGGAAACAGGGACAGTTGGTATTCTTTGGCACAAGGAGCTAAAGGGGGGTCGTGCGAGGGGCAGCTGCAAAGATGAGTCCCTCCTGGGGACTTCACAGCTAGAGACAACCGCAGTTTATACAGTAGGCCCTCCTCTCTTCAGGGACGGCGGTACAGGGGTCCCTGAGGGTCAGGCCTGCCTCGGCCCTGATGGTCTCATCTGAGGATCGGGGACCCAGTGGTCTGTCGGCTGCAGGCACAAGACCTGCCCTCAGGGTCCACCCCCATGTCTACTGACCCGTGCGACCTCCGACAAGTCCCGAAACGCCCACCAGACTCAGTTTCTCAACCTCTAAGCGAGGCTGATGACACCCCATTCCAGGGTCCTTATGAGATCAGATGGACATGTGTGGCACCACCTTGTAAATGACAAGGGGCTCTAAAAATGTCCCTTCTTAGTGTCACCACCCTGGGTGCCCCCTCTGGGCCTTGAGGGTACCACACAGATAACATGGTGGGGTGTCAGAGGTTAGGCTACCTGAGTTCTGAGGGCCCATTGGGCCCCAGAGACTGACTCTGAATCTCAATAAAGCACCTCTTCCTTCTAGAACATGAGGCACCGTGTTGGGGATCTATTTACCAGAGACTTTAGGGGCGGGGGTGAAAGAAAAATTCAGTACTTTTCATCGTCTGTATATTGAAAGGAATTCTGGTGAGGTTCTGAGAAGGAAAGTACGCTCCTTCCAGATAGGAGCGCACTGCAGAGGAGAGAAACAGCGGTAAGACAGGAATCTGCTTTTTGTCGGTACGTGAAGTTCTTGTTTCATAGCCTTAGTGATTTGCCCTAATTCTGGGGCATTGGATTCAGGGTGACATTGGGGTACCATACAAATCATCAAATACACTAACTGTTTGCAGTGATGTTTTATCACCCCATCGGAGGCTGGGCATCAGAACTCAGACTTTTGGGTAACATTTATTCATTCATTGACAATTATTCACTGAGCGCCTCCCATAGGCCAGGCAGGATGAACACAGCGTATCAAGGCTCCCTGCTCTGATGGAGCCCACATTCTAGACTCTTCTGAAGAATACACGAGTAATGGTAAGAGGAGCCATTCCCTGCCCCGTTCACCCAGGAAAATCTGGAGAATCCAGCACTCGGGCATGGCAGCCTAGGGGGCCCCAACAGGCCACTGTCTGTGATCCAGTCACCCCCAGACAGGGCAAGTCTAAAGAGAGCTTACGTACTGGAATGAGTAAGAAAGGTGAATGAGGTCTTTTGGAGACAGGATTTGTTTATCAACTGATAAATGAATGAGTCACTTGGGGAAACTGAGTTGCAGAAAGTGGAGCGTCACCGGGTAGGCGATGCAAACCGAAGGTGATTCACGGTGGCAGTGGTCACGGAAAGGGGTCCGGGCTTGTGACTTGTGACGAGGAGCAGTGTCAGTGTGGAAGGGCTGACCCAGTGAGGCCTCCAGCCTGCCCTGAGCCTGTGGGGAGACCTCCCTCACATTCCACGTTGCTGAATTAACGAAAGGAGCCCTTCCGGGTGTGTAGCCCAGACCCCGCCCCAGAAATCAGAGGCAGTGCTGGAGAGAGAGAGAGAGAGAGAGAGACGGGGGGGGGGGGGGGGGGGGTGGGGGGGGGGGGGGGGGGGGGGGGGGGGGGGGGGGGGTGTGTGTGTGTGTGTGTGTGTGTGTGTGTGTGTTTGTGTGTGTTTGTGTGTGTTGGGCTGGAAGGCAGGAGTCCTGAGTTCTAATAAGAGTGGGTCCAGATTTGGTGGGGCATGAAGCGTATGTAAATTTGGAGGTCCTCTTTAAGAAAAAGAATGTGAAATTGCAAGTGCAGAATTTGGGACGGGCCCCAAGGAGGAGCCCTGCCGGTGAGGGGGCCTAACGCACATGGTTTGTGTGGCTTCCCAGTCACTCTGCCCCGATTCGGAGGCTGACTTGCCCAGTCTGAGTGTGGACGTGTCCTTCCCCACGCAGGCCTGGGTTAGTCTGGAAAATGAGGGTTTGGAGACGGCCTTCATGGTGGAAGTCTGGACGAATGGCCCCATGTGTGGGCAGACCACCTACTGACTGCTTCTGGAGCACAGTGACAGGCACTTTCGCTTTTTCTCAACTGGCCAGTTTCCGCATCCTCGGAGACTGTGCCCTCTGCCTAGGACACGCCCTGCTCTTCCCTCTCCCATCCCTCCTACCTCCAGCCACTCACAGTCCCCCCCCAGAGGGCAGGCTTTCCTGCTCTCCCCCTCTTGACCCCCCACCCGACTTTTCCTTGGAGCAATTACTCCAGGTTGGCTTACATTTTTGAATTTCTGTGACTATCAGGGGCATGACCGTGAAGCCCAGGAGTAGCTATTGGGTGGCCCCTGGCCCAGCTGCGTGCCGGCAGCATCAAGGACGCTCAAGGCAGGCTTATTGAATGACAGTGGGGGGAGGGTGCCAGCGATACTGGGTCCTTCCTATGTGCCGGTGTTGGTAGAGCCAGCAGGAGAGGCACCCCTGGCGAGTGGCAGGCGGTGTGGGCGGTGGGCTGTCACAGAACCGGCTCTTGGAGAAAACGAGTGATGACAGGAGAGCCGCCGAGTTCAGTGTCTGTGCCCCTGAGAGAACTTTGGCCTAGAGCGTGTGTCCGCGGACAGGCCGAGGCTCTGACTCCGGAGTAAGACTGGGAAACAGAAAAACCATCTTTGCTAACATCAGAATCAAAAACTGGCAGAAACAAAAACAAAAGCAAAACCCCATTACAAAAACAACGGTTCCAGTGAGGGGTGGTGAAGAGGCTTAAGGGACTGGAGTGTTTCAATTTCGCAATAGCAAAGGTGAGTTTCCTGTGGAATTTCCCGTAATGACAATGTGTTTATCGTTACAACGCCTAAACATCAATCAGATAAAACTTTCACCGGGGCTTTTGCTTACAGGTAATCGCCTTCATGTGGCCCTTTGGGAGAGATGAGGCCCACCCTGTGACCTTGACCCACCCTGTGACCTTGACACCAGCGTCAGAAAACCTGAAGACAGACAAGGGGGACGGCACCGGGGTGTTGTTAGCAGTTCTGGTGGAGGGGCGTCCCCCTCTGTGCAGTCAGTGGTGGGACCCCACCTAGGTCATCCCTGAGCTTTGGCCCCTGCAGCCCCACACACGCAGCCAGGACACTTAGTGCACCCGTCAGGTTCCAGTGCATTGTCACGTATCCCTGGAGCCCCCGGATTTATGGGGAGCAGGGCGTTGGAATTGAACCAGACCAGAGAGTGACCCGGGAGAGCGCTGGGGAAGCCGAAGGGATTATTGCAGATGTAAGATAACACAACACACTAAGTGACGAAATGCGTGCCAGGAGATGAAAAGAGAAATCCAGAGAGAGTTTTCAGAAGAGAGAGTGGGCTTTGACATCAATCAGACCTGTCTTAGATTCTGCCTCCGCCGCTTAATAGCTCTGCGATTTGCGAAGAGGTTTATTTTTAACTAATCTGAGCTTGATGCCTTTATATGTAAAGATGGGAAACATGAAAACAGCCTCGCACGGGCGGGTCGGGACACAAGAGCCCACCTCCGTCAGCGGCCGCCAGCCTCGGTTGCGCCCGAGGGGGCGGGTTAGCATTCCACAGTCCCGGACCCGTTGCGCGCCGCGGCGGCCTGCCTTCTCAAAAGCCTCTTAGTCGCGTACATTTGAAAATATCCTTATCTGCTAAAAACAAACTCCATGTGGTGAGAACAGAAGACGAAATTCAAAACACTGAGTATTTGGGGATAGCTTAACTCAAAAATGAGTCAGACTGAACAAAATGTACAAAAGTGTAAAAATAGACAACGAATCCAAAAAGGAAGGAAACCCAGGCAGAACTTACCAGCCACAGATACTACGAGGTCAGAGATGACCGCTCCTCCCTTTTTATTGCATTATTACTTCTTGGAGCAGTGTTACTATTTCTTTGTAAATGCTGAAAACCTTTTAGTAGATCTCGTGTACAGTCATCTGGCAGAAGCAGGCATGCGTTAGGAAACCTCTATTCTCATTTAAAGGGTGAAGAAACCGTAGCTGGGGGAGTTTTAGTCACATGTCCAGGAGAGATTATGAAGCTTTCTAAATTGACGGTCACGTCACAAGGCCCCATAGCTCTCCTTGGCGCTGAGTTACCAGGCCCCCCCAAGCGAACACTTGATCCTTGACAAGTTGGGACGAAGGCTGGGTTCAACAAGGCGTCGGAATTGCCACAGCAGCTCGGGGGCGTCAGTGGGCAAGGACAGAAAGCCAGAGATTTCAGCTTCTGCTTGGCCTTCCTTGAGTCACAGCCACGCTTGTGGCCTCCGGGGGGTGGGGGAGAGGGTCACAGCAGGCCTTACTTTTTGTAGCTTTTCCAGGAAACACGTGCACAAACAACTAACCCATCAGACAGGGCTGGGGCTGGGCAGGCTGGCCTGAGAGGAGGCCAGCCCAGTTCTGTTGGGATTCACCATGGAGCACATGTGAATCCCGTCCCGTGGTCTGGAAAGTGAGACACAGGCGTCTACAGGCTGTTTTCTGTGCAAAGCCTTGGTTTCTCTAGCTGTTAGATGAGGCTGAATGGGCTGAGCAGACCCCACGGTGCTCAGACGCCGCCTCGAGGAGGTGGAGAGGCTGCAGCACCGGCAAGGGGCTCCCACCTGCTGAGTCGAGTGCCCCGTCCCAGAGCCAGGCGACTACCAGCGGAGAGCACGGACGGACCCTGCTGCCCCCACCAGCGCCTCCTGTCCCAGCCGCGTGCCGCCCACCCTGCTCCTCACGCCCCGTGCTCTCCTGCCTGTCGGCTCCCTTAGAAAACCTTTAGTCCCGTGTCATCAGTGCCAGGTCGTGGGCGTGACGGACTTGTCCTTTTTCTGTTGCACCCATGAAGTGCATGGTGATGTAAACAGTCACGTCCCACCTCACCCCCCCTAATGTCCCAGCAGCGGAAATCCCGATCCAGTCGCAGACCGGACGCAGCCTGGTGCCTGCCTGCGGTGTCCCTCGCCAGGGCTCTGCCGTTAAATCTGGGGACCACGCTCTGCCTTGCCCTAGAGAGTTCCCCTCCCCTCTCAGGACACACGGGCACCTTGAAAGTCCGACCTTGTCCTCTCCTGGCCTGTCGTGGTGGGGTGAAGTGGGGGGACTCTAAAGTCATGCTACCTAGCTTCCAATCCCCGTTGTCCCCTTCCAAGCTGGCCTCAGGCATGTGATTGAACCGGCTTGTGCCTCAGTTTCCTCAACGGCAAGGTGGAGAGGGTAGTGGTGATGAGCTGCAGCAGCCGTCATGAGAACCAAGACTCGCTGTGGGAAAAGCACCTGGGGTCGTGTCTTGAGCACTGTGGGCCGCAAGTAACTAGTCACCCCCGATGCACAGGTGAGGGCAGGGAGCCCGGCAGAGACAGCCTCGGACTCCCGTCCCCCGCTGGGTGTCCGTGTAAGGGCCTCACTAGAAGCTAGGTCTGTGGTCTGCAGGCTGAGGGCTCCGAGATGCACCAGCGCCTGGTGAGCCATTAAGTGCGCTGCTCCCGCCCGCCATCACTGGGCTCTGATGAGCAGGCCCGGGGCAGGGCCCGGGAACCTGTATTTGGTGGCTGCCCAGGGGAGCTGAGGCCAGGGTCTGAGGACCACTCCCTGAGATGTGCCAGGCTGGGTCTGAGACTTCCCTGCCCCCTTCTTCCTCCCCAGAGCCCTGCCCGCCCCTTTTTCCACCAGGGCAGCGCCCCTGATGCTATGTAAATACACTGTTTAGCATGTTTCCATCCTTGCCCAGAAGGGAGTCCGCACAGCAGCGGCTGGGGTGGCAGCTCCCCCTGCCACCCCGTCAGGGAGGCCTTGCTTTAGGTTGGGCCATGTGAGGGTGAGAAGGGACCGGGGGTACAAGACCCCAGCGGCGAGACTGAACTCTCTGTTTATAAGGTGGAAATGCGCCGTCTCCCCCCTGCGACACGCGCCTTCCCTTGGCTCTTGCAGTCCGTACCACCTGTGTCTGACACTGAGCAGGCGTCTGGAACGCGGGTAGAATGGTAGAGGAAAATGGGCTGTTAGGGACGACTGGCAAGTGGCCACAGAGTCCTCCGTTCTACCGCTTTACAATTTTCGGGGGCGGGGGGGATGGCCTTTTCAGACACAGCCTCTGAACGGAGGCAACCAGATAACCCCAAATGGAGTCGGAGAAACAGGGCTTCCACCCACAGTTATCAGCGAGCTCCTTCGGGCTGTGCTGTGGCCGGTGAGGGGAGGGATTGTTCTGACCTTGGAGAGCTGAGTCCCGCCTCCTGGGAGGCTGAGTGACTTACCGCAGGCCCTGCAGCAGCTACACAAGGTCATTAGCCTCTGAGACCTGCCGTGTTTCAACAAGTTCAGCCACCTCTTTGACTATTGTGATGCTCGTCTCTGGAAACTAGACCCATCGGGAGTGTTCTAGAAAGCTTAGTTCAGGAGAAGAGTTACAGTTCCGGTTTGAGGGAAGAATGAGCTCCTGAAAGCTCGGAAAATTTGTCTGTCTTAGAAGTCTACTGGTTGGCCTTCCGCGGGGCTTTCAGTGCTTAACTCTCTGTGGCTCTGGCTACTGGCAAGGAGGCCCCGAATGTAGGGGGGACTGAAGCAGCAGCCCCGCACGCCACCTCCGGGTGTCTGAGACTAACCAGATGAGTAAGCGCGAGTGTGAGCTGAGGAGGTGCATGTTCCATGAAAGGCCGAGCCCTTTGCTTCATTTGGATAAAGACTAATGAATGCAGCATCAACGGCGCCGCTTTCTTCTCCCTCATCCTCGTAGGTGTCAGAGAAAAGAGGAAATCAACTCAGGGCTGATCACAAGGGGAACTTTTGAGGGGTGGGGGATGGAAAAGCCACCCGCCAGCCCTTGATGTGGTCGCCTGGATTACGAACTGGGTCTGACCTGGGGAATTCTCTACCCAGGGGGGTGGAGGGGTGGGGAGACCCCTCTACCTCCTTTCTCGAGGTGACCTCCCACCCACACGGTGGAAAAAGAGAAACTTATTTCACGACAATCTGCATGTAAAAACTAAAGGCGGATGAGTGAGTGTTGGAGGCTGTGTTTTCATGGGGTTCGCTCAGGCATGCAGGCCCCCTTGGCCCCAGTGTGAGAGGCGACAATGCAAGACGGGCTTGGTGGGCAGGTGCCCGCTGAGCTGGCCCGGGCCCTCGGCATCACGGTGTCAGTTTTCCAGCAGTGTCCATGACCTGGGAGGGAGCATGGCTTGAGCTGGTTTGGAGAAGTTGGGAGGAGGGGCCAGGCTTTCTCCCAGCAGTTGCGGGCCTGGCAGCTCCACACAGTGCTGAGCTTTGTGTGGGAGGCAGGGCCCCTGCTTGTCAGAGGCCCCGGGGGCACACACTCCCCTCCACCCCATCACACGGTTCCAGCTCCTCTGTCCCAGGAACTGTTCTTTTTCCCCTCTTTCACTGGGGCAGGGGGGACAATTACTGGGCTAGAAAGCGAGGCCACTTGAAGTACCTGCATCTGACATGGGTGTGGAGCAGCGCAGCGGGGTACCTACATACCCCCATGGGGATGTCTGAGGGGCCGTGAGACCATGCAGAACCTGGCTGTCTCCATTTTGGAAGAAGTGAGAAGGCCACCTCTTTAGGGGGCCACAGAAGTCGTGGCATGAGCAGCAGGAAGGGGCGGGGCAGGAACCTGGCTCTGTCCACCTCTGTGCTGAACGGCGGCCTGGCAGACATTCCAGTGGACGTCTGTGCCCAGGGCTGCAGCACATGGGGCATGAGGAATTAGGCGTGGTCACCCCTGTAAGGAGAGGGAGGCCAGGCCCCGAGTGCTGCGCTGTGAAATGGGGAAGGGAATGTCCTAAGTCTCCAAGGCTGAGTCACTGGAGACTTGGGACATTCCCTTCCTGTCCTTGGGGACATTGGTGGATCACCTGACCTCCTGGCCACCCCCTTCCCAGCTCCCTAGAGGACTCGTACAATGTGTCCCCCAATGCTGTGCCCGACAAATAAAGCCAGGTTGTTAGAAGCAGCCAGCACCATGAACCCAGAGCACGATGGATCTTACTCTCGGCCATCCTTTCCTGCTTGCTGGTGCCCTCTCCCAGCTCTCTGGCCAGTCCCTGAAGGACTGCGGCTTCGGGAATCTGGCTCCACCTGGCATCTCTGGGGAAGGCTGACTTTTGTCATCACTGATTAACCTGGGACATTGTGCCCTCCCCCGAGAACGCCTGACCCTTGTGATCCTACCAATGGAACACAAGAATTCCTTTATTTTCCAGAAGATTTCCTAGGTCTAGCATCCAACTTTATCAAGTCACACCGCAAAAGCCCGAGCAGAGCTTTGATGATACGTATTATGTGCCCATGATGATATTATACGCATGAAAATATTGAAGCACAGGCTGGCCGGGTCTATGGTAAGCAAGAGCCCAGCCTTCAGAATCAGACCCGCCTGGGTGGGAATCTACAAAGAGCTTCTATTCCTGTCGTGAGCCTCAGTTTCCTCTGCCTTTAAAGTGAAGGGATTGAACCAGCCCTTCTCAGAGGTCCATCCCAAAACGCCAGCAAATCAGCATCCGTCCAGGGTGCCGCTACCCAATCTTTTTAAACATTTAATTGTGAAAGAGTAAACTACGCACAACACGAGGGACCCGTGTGCACCCCTCGCTCTGCCCGCACAGTGGCCGGCACCCCCATCGCCCCATCTTTGCCGCGAGCTTGCGTGGGGCAGAGTTATGCGCCGCACCGGAGAAGCCAGACTTACCATCCGGGCAGGGCAGGGTCCTCTCGGGAGGCGCCGGGGTGGATCGCACGCTGTTTCCCATCTCTCTGGCTCCCCGGGCTGCAGTCGATGCGCGAAGCCTGCGGCACAAGGGGTACACACAGACAGTCAGCCACGCGCCCAGCCCGCTGGGTGGGGAGTGACCCAGTTTACGGTACATCGTGCCTCATGTTTCAAGCAGCTCGCTCTTGAAAGGTGGCTGTTTTCATGTGAAGATGAGATTCGTGAATGTTGGTTACATTTACGCAGTGCGAGTTCTTTTATCAAGGGAATGACAGAGAAAAACCACAGAGAGGGAAGTTGCTAGCAAATGCTGTTGGTGGCGAAAGTTTCCATTCCCTTGCATGCCGGGTGACAGAAAGCTGCCAGCCCCGTTTGTGTGAGAGACTCGGAAGGTCACGTGGCCTGCAGGGCCTCTCCCTCCTGAGGCCAGGCCCTGGGCTCCGGGGCGCCGGGTTCCCAGCACTGCTGTCCAACCCACACGGGGAGGGAGGGCAGGGGGCTGGCTTTCTGGTTCACCTTCGTTCTCTCTTCTGTTTGAGTTCCTCAGCATGCTCTAACAGTGCAAAAGGAGAACTCCGCAATAAAACCTTGAATTTGCTGCATGCGTCACAGTTTTGCATCTGCTGGTACTTTTTAAAAAAATTGTTTTTCGATGCCAGTTGATACATGGTATGATATTAGCTTCAGGTGTACGGCATAGTGATTTGACATCTGTAAAACCTATGAGGTAGGTGGTCACCCTGATACCATACGTAGTTATTATAATAACTACTGATTGTGTCTGCTATGCTCTACTTTACATCTCGGTGACTATTTTTGTAACTGGCAATTTGTACTTCTTAATCCTTTCAACCTTTTTTACTTAGTCCACCGACCCCCCCCCCCCACTCTCTGGCGACCACCAGTTTATCCTCTGTACCGTGAGGTTGTTTCAGTTTTGTTTGCTTATTTCATTCTTTAGATTTCACACGTAAGTGAAATCATACACTCGTTGTCTTCCTCTGTCGGACTTAACTCACTGAGCTGAATACCCTCCAGGCCCATCCATGTTGTGGCAAATGGCAAGATTCCAATCTTTTCTATGGTTGAGTAACATTCCATTCACTGTATACTCCATACAGATTTCATTGTATACCTTTGATTATTGTAAAGTCCCTGCATCCTAGCCCCAATGCAGTGAAGGAAACAGAGTCTCAGAGAGGGTAGGGAACTTATCTAAGGTCACACAGCATGTAACCACGGGGCTGGGATTTGAACCACAGATGCTAAATCTCCTGTTTGTTCCATAATGGTTCAAGTTCTGCCTTGGAACATACAAGCTAGGTGACCTTAGGCACATTAATGACCTGTTCCTGCCTGTTGTGGGGAATAAGAAGAAAATGACATTGGGTCGTGGCTGCAAAATTAACGGGTAAACCATGAGAAACACTTAACATGGCCCGACAGAAAAACCCACATTAGTTATTGCCATTTCAAGTGCCTTTTCTGATTGTTCCTAAGGATGAGCATTCAGATTGTGGGCCTCACCCAAGGATTTTAGAAAGAGACTTAGATGACTGTAAAATAAAGCCATCCTCCCTGCTGCCTGAAGCCCAGAGGACACACCCACATCTCTGTAGCATCTGTCTCCTGGGGCCAAAGAGGAGAGCTGCTTCGTGGGCCCCCGCCGGGTGCGGCCCCCCTAGAGACTTGCGCTGCCTCCCGTTCTCTGTCTGCCCTTTGCGCTCAAGGCCTTGAGCATCTGAAAGGGTCCAAAAGACAGCCAGGCCAACCCCACCCAGCCTCAAAGCCTTCCTCTGCGCACTACCCCCAGACTGTGGGACACTGTGCCCTCTGAGTAAGGTCTTTCAGAGGTCGCACCACTTCCTCATCTTGAGAGGAGAAAGGGGGAGGCGGGATGCTTCGTGTATTAGGGAACAAGGAAAACCAAAATGAGGGCTTTTTTGGAATTTAATATATTTCGAATATTTATATGAACCATTTGTTAGTTATAACTCAAAGTAATATATTATAATATAAAGGTGCTGCTGTTGAGATAATTACAGAGTTTGCAGAAACTATAAGCTCATTCTGCACCATAGAAGGCGTGGCTGGAACGGGCCTCACGTTCAAAGTTAAGAATTCCATCTTACTCTGATTGCATGGGTCTCTGTGCCCGGAAATGACAGGGCAGCGTGTGAGGGTGAGCCTCTCCTGATGCGAGGCCTGGCCCTTCTTTCTCCATCTTGCCTGCCCTGCCCTGAATACAGCCAAGGGGACACTCCTGACCCGGACAGGGCCTCTCCTGCAGGTTGGCAGCCTTTCACAGCATCAGCCTGGCTCCAGCGACAGGGACAAGTTTCCTTTGTCCCCAGCCCCTAGCTTGTTGCAAGAAGTCAAGAAAAACAATGCTCCGAAAGTGTGCTTGGGGACCCACGCCTGGCAGAGCGACAAGAAGCCTCTTCATCTGCAGCCCAGCAGACACTCCCTGAGGGTCTACTCTGCTGGGCACTGAGCCCGCACCTTGTGAAAGGCAGGCCCCTGTGGTCCCACCTCCCGTAGATGGGCTAGGGCAGGAGCAAAGCCAGAGCCTCTGACTCGGAGGAGCTGACAGCTGACATCAGTGTGCACAGATGTCCCATCGAGGCCACCCTCCATCTCTGTCCTATTCCCAATGCCTTCCAGGAGCCGACCAGTCACACCTGTCCCCCAGCCTCCTCTTCTGCCATGGCCAAGGCCTTTGGCCTACTGCAGAAAGCTGCCAGGACCTGTGCGGCGAGGCCCTAGCAGGCCCATCGTGCAGAGATGACCCTGAACCGTGTGTGAAGGCCTCCCCCACCTCATTCTCTCTTGTGTCCCCACACCACAGCCACTGCACTGTCCCCCCAGTCTCCTAACAGTGCCATCCTCTTTCGTATAGCCTGGCACTTGGTGTCAAGGACCAATGAAGACAGAGTTACTTCTCCAACCCCGTGCCCAGAGCACCCACTTGGGGTGTCATACCCCACCCCTCCAGACACCCCTGGGCCCCATCCCCCTGGCCTGTCGTCTCTTCCCTCCTGCTGCATCCTCTCCTCTGAGTCACGGCCAAGTAGGGGCCTCCGGCTCTCATGTCCATCCCATCCCTTCCTTTACATTACACCACAGCCCCTGCACACTCCTCAGGAAAAGACTTGATTACCCATGCAAGTGAGTTCTGACTTCACCTCTCTTCCAGCCGCTTTGTAATCCTCAAACATCTGCGTGCTAGTTGGGGGGATTCATGGAATCTAGCACAGGGTGAAAAAGGCTCAAAACTTGCAATTTTCAGTTGGGGACACTGGGGACCCTCCAAGAAAAGAAACATACCCGGGGTCAAGAGATGAGAAAGGTGCAGTAGGTCCTAGGCGTCTAGGGTCTTCTGCTCTGACACGCTCCCTCTCCCTGTCTGTCTGGCGTGCAGGCCGGGGCTGGGGCTGGGGCTGTGGCTGGGCCCCATGCTGACCACATCCCACGCTGGTCAGAAAAACCCATCAGACTCACCAGCGCCTAGTGGTGCTCACCGGCTTCCTGTGGTCTCCAGGAAGGAGTTCACTTCTCCTAAAGAGACTTTTATTGGATAAGAGTGAAAAATGCCCCAGAGAATGAGAGCTAGAGTCTCCCTAATGAAATGGCTGAAAAATTTGATTTAACCTGTGACAGTTTTGTGCAGGAGCAGGAGATGGGAGAGGGTAGGAGACATAATTGCTTCTAGAAACACTGAGGAGAGGGCAAAAGAGAAATGAGTTAATTAACTCTGGTGCTAAAAATTCTTGATTTCTCTCTCCCTTCTCTGTGTGATGTCCAAGGATCAGAGCTGGTCTCTGCCTCTTATTCCCCGCCAGCCTTTGGGCCAGCACTATCCTCTCTGCGTGAACTTGGGCCTCAGTTTACTCCTTTTGCAAAATGAGATGAGTGGAAAAGTTTCTCTCCAAAGAGAGAGCCACTTAATTGACTCTAGCAATCAAGATGCAATGACTTTTGGAACATTATTAATAAGAGAAAAGGACCATCATCCCTTTCGTGTGAAGTCCCGTTAGACAGAAAGCAAACCTGGTCTTTCTGTCTGTCAGGATCAGGGAGGCAGTTCACATGTGCTCTGCCACCCGCCCTCCTGGAGGGCAGTCAGCAGTGGCCACTGCGTTTAACCCTCCTCCAGCGTCCCCCGAGGCAGAGGTTCCTCCTTCACCTCCTCAGCTGGAGGTAGGCCCGTGAGCTCAGCAGCGCACGCTCCCCAAACTGGAAACCCAGGGGCCCACCTACCTCTCCTGACTTCAGAACCTGAGTCCTTTCCCCAGGGCCGCGCTTTGTCTCTCCACAGGGACAAAGATCACCAAGAACTCTGGTCAGTGAATGGCGGGCCGCCATGAGAGGGGACTCACAGGACGCTGGGGTCACAGCCACAGCCGGCAGGGAGTTGCCGGCAGGAATGTGGGATGTGCCTGCTCCGGCTCGGTCTCTGCTGGACCAGCCCAGGGCTCCTTTCAGTGTGTGCTCTGCATGATCTCGTAAACACAGGGGTCAGGCTTCTTGGGACCTCGCTGTTGGAATGGAAGGTCACCTGATCCTTGCTTCCCAGCGTGCCAAGGGGCGAAGGCGGAGGGAGCCAGAGGATGCTCAGCCAAGGGCAGGCAGGTCTGGACTCCAGTAAAGCCAGGGGCAGCTGAGAAACCGTGGTGACAATGGGACTATGAAAACCCACTCAGGGACTTAGTCCTCCCTTCGGCCTTTGAGTGTCTTCCGCAAGGTGTGACGGCCCCCAGCCCACTCACAGGATCTGCCGGGAATGCGTGTGTGGGAGGCCACAGGTGGGGCTCTGCCATTCTCTGCAGCCCAACCCTAGCGGCCTTCCCAGAACCTTGGTCCCACCTCCTTCCCAGTGATCCGCTCTCACCCACACCAGGTGCTGGGCTAAGCCCTTTACAGCTGCCGTGCTCTGGGTCCCTCACCGCTCCACCGTACAGGTGAGGTAAAGGAAGTGACTTGTCCAAGGTTACAGGACCAGGAAGAGGGAGGGCTAGGGTTCATGCCAGGTCTGGCTGACGCCAAAACCAGTGGTCTGTGAGTGCAACAGAAAAGTGATCTTCAAAAGTCATCAAAGCACCCATGGGGGATGATTAAACTTCTGGGTGACTCTTTAGTACAAGGGACACAGAAGTCCCAAGGGGTCTTGTGGATGTCAGGCGGCGAAGTTTGGAAGCCCAGGCTTGGGGGTCTGGCTGTGGGGAGTGGCAGGGACAGGAGGGAGAGGCCGGCTGGGGCCTGCTCAGGTCTCAGCTGTCAAGGCCACTCTCCAGTGTCCCGGTGTGGGCATGGGGCAGCGGCGAGTCATGGGGACAATGTCATAGCACCATTTGAAAGGACTCTTCATGCTCTGGGGGAAAGGAGAGGAAAAAGTAGCTATGTTTGCACCGTCCCGATCCTATAAAACTTTACTGCACACGTGTAAAAAAATATTAAAGGAAATTATTTCCAAGATGTCTCCAAGGTGAATTTATCAATTTATTTTTTACACCTTTCTGAAATCTCCAGATTTTCTTCTACATGCATGAACAGAACCTGGGAAGAATGAGGGAGACCTGAAAGGCTTTTTAAAAGCAGGCCAGCCTGAGTTCAGACTCCAGCGACTGCCCACCCTGGCAGGGTGTCCTGCGGGAAGTTACTGCACTTGTCTGAGCCTCGATTTTTCAAATCCATAACCTTGAGGTCTAAGTACATGCCCTGCGCGATTGTTCCGAGGATGAAATTACAGGTTACATCCAAAGCAAAGATAAGTTTGATGAGAAGGGATAGCTAAAGATTTACCAAAGCTGACTCCTCCAGGGGCTGGGGCGTCAGCCAGCTCACTGTGCAGGCTGAGCGGGTCCCTGCCCACCCTCAAGGTCCTCACGTACAAGGGGCAAAGGCTGGGCCAGACAGTGGTTCTCAGCCCTTTGGCCCCAACTATCCCCGCTCTGTGGCTGGTACCCACTGCCCTCCCTGTTGACTTGGGACTTGCCCTGTGCTGCCTGTGTTGTAACACTCAGCAACAGGGACAGTAAGAGCTGGGACAGGGCTTGACATTGGTTGGTTTCCCTGCCAAGGATCTTGCAGGATTTCCGGGGGTACCCCACCACATCCTGACCTCGCTCGACAGGTGCACCTGCCCTGTGACCCACATTGTTCCCTGCTCCCCTTTTTGGGCAGGTGCAGCTGCAGGCTTGCCAACTAACACTGCCTTGTCCTCCTTTCCCCGCGTGGCGAGGGAAGCTGTGGTTCAGCTGGGGCCCTGGGGCACCGGACAGGGCAGGACCAACGGAGAGCGGGGAGCCAGCTCAGAAAGATGCACCACCACCCTGCCTCCTCCTCCTGCCCGATGCAAAGCTGGGGGCCCCGAGACCCACATGGAGGAGACCCTGGGATTTGCTTGGCCGGGGCACTCCAGACCTGCTGGCTTGAAACCTGCCCTAAGAAAGTCGCTCCAGAAGCTCCAGACATAAAACAGATGAAAGTTGCTGTTGGGGGCAGCCCTCCGGCCTCTCACTGCCTCCCGGGGCCACACCCCGATCCTAGGATTTCCTAGAGCTCCGATGGAAAAACAGCAATTCAGTGTCCTTGTGTTACACAGAAAAGGCCCAGAGAGGGCAGGCAGCCTGCTCGAGCGCGCTCAGTGAGTTTGGGAGGGCTCCGTATGCGTGCGCCGCACTCCGTCCGCCTCGGGAGAGCCACTGTCCATTTGTCGGCTGGGCTCTCAGGTCTGACGCCTGTGTCCGTGAGCCCGCGTTCTGAGCCCCTCTACCTCGGGGTGCCCAGGAGGTTAGCCAGGAGGCTAACGGGGAGGCTCAGCTTCCCCTAAGGCCAGGATGGAAGCATCTTATAAAATATAAACCATTCTGTGGTCATTTCAGGATATTATAGAAAGAAGCCAGCTTTGGGGCAGGCTGGTGCTAGGGAAAGTTCCAGTTTTACCCCTTATTAAGTCGCTAAACTTCTTTCCATTGTTTTTGTTTTAGAGATGGACATAGCCATCTCTGCCTTGCTGGGTTTTCCCGAGTCAGGATTAGAAGGCAGGTGTTACAGGGTGAGCACGTGACCGGGGTCTCCAAGGCTCCTGCGCCTGCACAGACAGGCCGTGTGACCAGGGACGTGCCTTCCCTGCCCAGGCCTGGCGGGAGTCTGGGAAGTGGTGTCTGGCTTTATTGCTTATTGAAATCAAAAGTAACAATTCCCCCAGTTCTTTCTTTTCTAGATCAGCCTTTTCTGCACAGGTCCCCCCACCCCCCCAGACACAGGGCTGGTGGGGTACGGTGCTACCTTGTCTGTGACGCTGTTGGACCCGGAACATATTTTCTGCCAAAAACCAGGCTGCTGATGGGCTTAGACCCCCGGCCAGGCCCTGGACGCCCACAGTGCCCGTAAGCCGGCTGACGCCATCCACGTCGATGATGGAAAAGCAGCCGTAAAGACAACTATTTTGATATTAGGTGACACAGATGCACCATTTCACAGCATGGGGAAACAGTGAGGTCAGAGTGGGCTTTTCCTTCCGTTTCAAGCGTGGACCCTAGAAAATGCAGGCTTCATTCAAGGCAGGGTGGGTGGGGAGTCGAGGGCGGTGCTGACGGCAGCGTGACGTCAGGGCCCAGGGGCTGCCAAGTCAGCGATCGCTTTGCTATGTCACGTGTGCCGGCAACACTCAGTTTGGCTCTGTGCCCCACGCACAAGTCACCAGTGTGGCTCCCACATGCATCGCGTGAGATAGAAATCTACAGTATATTTTGCCTCCTAACAGCCTCTGCGTACACTGAGCCTCCTGCTCAGGGTCCTCGCCCCTCACTCCTTTTTCAGTTCTCCTTTCTCTTCTTCCCGCCTCAGAACACATGCATGGCCCTCAAAGAGGACAGTAATCTCAAGTGTCTGTGTCATTGTCTGATGAGTGACAAAGTGCTGTGAGGACAGAGACCTCAGATGTGGCTTGACTCCCGGCTGGAACACAGCAGGCGTTCCTTAAGGAAACGAACCGCAGCAAATGAACGCGGGAGAGTCAGTGTGCCTGGGAGAGACCTGCCGCTCTCACTGTGCCTTGTGAATAGCAGGAAGCCGAGGTCAGGGCATTTACATAACTTGTCCGAGGTCACCCAGCTGGTAAGAGGAGGAGCCAGGATCGGAACCCTGCCGGCCCTTAGCTGCTACACGGCCAGGCACAGGGATTGGATACAGGACTGCAGAAAGCCATCTCCGTCCTTTAGTATGGCAAGCTCACGCCGGGCTTCTCTGTGTGCTGGAGGGTCAGGTGCGTAAAAGGCCTTCAGTGGACGGGCCCATCTATGTGTTGACTCAGTAGTAAATCAAGAGTTGGGTCCTGACACTTTGGGTGCTTGGAATTTGTATTCAGAGGATGTAAGTTTTAAGCCAACTGTCCCCGTGACTTGGAGGGGTATGTGGGGAAAAGTAGGGGGAACTGGCACATCTGTAAATCAGGAAGGAGTGTGGCTACCTCCCAGGGTTAGTGTGGCAATTGAAAATTTAACAGACTTTACCGACTACACTGGTTCCCCTCTGACCTCTGTTTTGGGGTCGGCTTGCTCCCCAACGTAGTGCACACCTCCACTTGTCATGGTGTATCCATTTCTCTAAGCGTTTCCAACCCCCAGGTTGTAGACTCCCTGAGAACCCAGTCTGTGCTGTCGATGGGGCAGGTGCCTGGGCATAGCATGTGTTCACTTCATGCAGTTTGCTGGCTGCAGGTATTGTCTGTACAGAGCCTGGACCGGGCTGTGCTCTCAGGGGTAGCCTGTCCCTCTCAAGGTGGCCATTCCTCCCACCCTCCGCCCAGGACAATAGGGAGGACAGTTCCCACTTTCTTCTGAAGTCCTGGGAGTCTCCTGGCTTTTCCTGCACCCTTCTGAGACCTGAGTCCTCCTCTGGCCACAGCCTCAGCTGCCTGGAAGGTGCTGAGGACGGAACTGTGACTTCGCCAAGCTGTTTGACGACAGCAGTGAGTTGCTTAGCCCTTGAGGCCCCAGTGTCTGCCTGTAGCTCGAGTTACCGTAATGAAATGAGCCCCCTCCCCTGGTGGTTCTCAAATGGGAGGAAGTGGTTTGGACCCAGAGTGCTATTTCCTTAGGAGAGAGTCACATGGTGTGGCCTCAAAGCATATTTATTAGTGGAAGGAATGGACGGAGGAGGGGATGGGTGGCTGGATGGGAGTCCTACCAGGGGCCTCGGGTTGCTGACAAGAGCCAAATGGTCTGGCCTGACGTGCTGGGAATCCTTAATGAGGTTTTTAAGCTCTAGCCTCTCTCAGAGCTGGGGGACATAAATTCTTGCTGAATGTCAGATGAAAAATTAAAATCAAGCCGCATTTATGAGTGCAGGAAGCTGCCTGGGGTTTACCAGAATGAATAATTTCTAAGTCTTTAAGAAGTACACTCCCCTTGAACTACATTGCCAGCTCTCAAAACTTAAGAGTGGGGAAATTTTTTCTGTATTAGGAAAATGATTTCAGTTTGCTGCAATGCAGACCGTCTGCATCACTTACTGTATCAGACGGGGGAGCATGCATAAGTAAGCACTTGGGAAAATGGGGGAGTGCGCTGTGTCGTTTGACCCGCTCCAGTGAACACAGCCTAGAAGTACCCAAGTAAGTTGGTGTACGTCCATCATCTGGGCCAAGATTGATATTAATAGCCACGATTCAGTATGTAGCATCTCCTACATGTCAAATATAATTTACTCTTATTACAGACACATGAGGAAGCTGGCCTTCTTTTTAAGAAAAGGAAACTGCGCTCAGAGAGGCAAAGCGACTTGCCCACAGTCACACAGCGCGTTGGCGGCTGGCCCAGAACGTTGACTAGGGGGTGGCCAACCGAGTCAGAGACTTTCCATGCAGCCGTCTTACTGCTCTGCTTCCACATCTGTTGAAGGTGTGGAGTCCAAGTAGATTTCGGTCTGTCTGCGCCATGGGTTTTTAGTGTCAGTACTGGTCAGAAGATATTAAGTGCCCTTGAATAGCATTCGCCTACCTGGAGAATATCAGTTGCAAAAGGTTTTGCAAGAACTTTGATTTGGTCTCACCTCCCCAATTTTAAAAGGACCACAGCCCAGTTTAGAGGCTTGCGGCTCAGCATCTCAGAGCAAACCACGGAATGACAATTTGCAGAACGTGGGGTGTGTTTCTCCCCACACGAAGGGCCCTGCTTTGAGTGCACACTCCGGCCCTTGATATTCTTACTCTCACGGAGACTCTCTCCACCCCCACCTCCGCCCCCAGCGCCTCTCCCTGCTGTGTGACTGGGACAGACCACTTAACCTCTCTGAGTTTGTCAAAAGCAAATAATAATTGCAGTCTTACAGAATCGTTCTGAGGGCTGTAGGAAAATAGCTTTTCATGCAACGCGCCTCCCCCAGCCACTCGGCATGGGAGACACTGTCCCTTCCCTTTTGAGTACGTGACCCCAAATCAGGACATTCTGAGCCCAAAGCCATGGTCATTTCCCTGACACACCAGGACTTCTGGACACCTAGGAACTTTAAAGAATGTGGAGCGTTCCATATCCCTGAGAGAAACCTACTTCCCCAAATCCTCCCTTCCTACCCTTGCCCCGCACACGCTCACACCGCATCCTTTGGTATTTGCTGCTCATTGTATCAGCCATTGTTGGCGTTTTCCTGAAGGAGGCTCACGCAGCCGAACTCCCAGAAGTGCTGCGATGAGCATGGGCCCCTCCGGGCTCTCTGCACCTTTAGACCCCAGGACGCCTTACTGATAGAATTGACTGAGCACCTTCTTTGTGTCTGGCACTGGCGGGCACTTTGTATATCTTAGCACCTACAACCTGCCCGGTGCCTGTGTGAATGGAATCCCATTACTCTCACTTCACAGAGGAGAAAATAAAGGCCTGGAGAGGTTAGGCTGGCTTGCCCGAGGAGACCACACCGCCAGAAGTCGTGACAGCCAGCAGCAGGTGTCCTTCGTAAGAAGCCCGCTGTGTGCCAGGCTGTTCTGCAGCCTCAAAGCCTCCCCGGGCAGGACTGAGCCAGGACCGAGCCGGCCCCAGCTCCCCAGCCCTCTGGGCCGTGTAATTACGCATTAAATACCCACTGAGCAGCTGGGACGTGCTGGGCCCTGAGTGAGGGGCCGGGCCTCCCCGCAGACGGTGCCCTGCCTGTTCTCACCGAGAGCTTCTCTGTCTCCCAAAAGTCACCCCCCGGCCAGCTGTGTATCTGAGGGCCCCTGATGTCTCTCCCCGCCCAGCCCCTGCCACATCCCCCAAGATACCTTCACAGGCTGGACATGGTCTCCCCTGGGAGTAGCTGACGAGGGGGTGCCAGGATCGCTGTCAGCGCCTCTGCGTCAGCTGCAGTTGGTCCAGCAGAGTGAGCAGGCGGCGGGGCCTCCCACGGGCATAGACAAGCCCATGCTATCGAGAGGAGCAGCAGTTGCTACACACGCCGCATGCTTCCTCTGTGAGAAACGAGGAAGGCGCGGGCCTCGCAGAGGGGCAGGTTCCTGTTTTCAGTAACCACTCTGAGCAGCCTTCTCTCTGCAGGGACAGGGAAGAGAGCGGCATTAGGGAGTTTTCTGCAAGGCACGGGGAGCATGGGCAGCTGGATTCTGAAAGGGCAGGGCACATTCCGGGGAGCCTGGGACATTTTTGTTTCAAGTTAAAAGGCAGAAGAGGCCAAGGGGCTGTGCTCACGGTCCCTGGAACTCACTGGGTCCAAGGAGCCGCAGCTTCTCTTTTCTGGGTTTCCCAATTATTTCTGCTTCCTTATGTTGCTGCCAAGTCAACCCCGGAGCAGAGCTTCTGGCCCTGCTCTGCTGTGGACTAGGTTTTAATTGGCAGAGGCTTAAAATAGTAGCGTCAAAGCCCCTCTACAGAAAGGAGCTGCCCACCAGCCTCCCAGGATGAGGCACACTGCCCCTGGCAGTGCCCCACCAGGAGAAACTAGGAAGGTGATGAAAAACAGGCTGTGGATTAAAGTTGACTAAGAAAACATGGCAACCGAGCACAATGCGTGATCAAGGGAGACGGACTGGGAAGAATATTATTGGGACGGCAGGCGGGGCGGTGTTCAAATGTATAAACCGCGTGTTAGGTAATAGCGTGTCAGCATCAGTTTCCTTGGGTGTGATGATGACATTGTAGTTCTGTGGGAGAACGTGCTGGTTTTAGGAGATACATGCTGATGTCTTTGGAGGTTAGGCGTCAGAATGTCTAAACGGTGCGCTAAAAGAAAAAGAAATAGAAACTATAAATTTAAATAAAGAGAAAGAGAACATGAGAGAGATGGAAAGCAAATGCAGCAAAATAGCATTGGAGGAATCTAGGAGAAGGGGGCATGTGCATTGTAGCATTTCAGCTTTCCCATGGGGCTAAATCTATAAATAATAACACCCAGCTCCCTGTTCATAACATGCCGGTCTCACGCAGGAAACCCTGGCACCTGGGGCCCACGGGGTTGTCAGCGGCAGAGGCAGAAGCTGCCGGATGTTCACGCCAGGCCTGGGGGTCCTCTGCCTGAGCCGGGGGTGCTGGGGCTGCTTCTCAGAGCCCTGGACGATGCCCCACCTCACAGAGATGACAGGGCAGGGCGTCCAGTGACTTGCCAGAATCACACGACTGGTCCTGGAGCAGAACCCAGGCCTGCGTCTCTCTGGCTGCTGCTGCTGCTGCTGCTGGGAAGCCCGACCCAGCAGAGCCGACACGGCCGCCGGGGCACAGTCATTTAGAAACCTCACTCGGTGTAGTTATCGAAGACGAATTGAAAACATCGGGGCCGCTTCTAAATTTAGAAGGAACTCTACACTAGATAGATGCTTCCTTAGACGGCGGGTGTCGACACCCGCAGGGCGCATGGCACCCTGGGAGCGGACAGAGGAAAAGTTGCAGAAGACCCAGTGGGTGAGTTGCTTACAAGGGGAAGGGCAGAAGGGCAGAAATGTGCCCCCGTGGAGTCCTTCCCCAAAACTCACACAGAGGCATAAAGGAAGTTTGGGCCAACAGTCGAAAAGCATGATCTTCGGGGCAACTTTTTAAAAAAAACATCTATTGAGAATCTCTGAATGTATTCCCTTATTTGATCATTTATTCTATGAGACGTCACGGGGCCAGTCGCAGGCCCCTGAATCCAGCTGCGTACAAAAACCCCGTGCCGGTGAAGCCTGCTTTCTCTTGGGGAGCCATGAGATAAAGATGGAACTATGGCAGCTACCGGTCATGGTGACAGCTGGAAGGAAAGGAAACGGTCACTGTGACAGAGGGGCCTGAGGTGCTCCTTCCCACCAGCCATCAGTGGCAGGGGAGGGCTTGTCCATGGGGGCGCCTCAGCTGAGACCTGTAGGAGCTCCTTGGGTGGGGGGGCCAGGGCGTGAGAGGCTCATGCAGAAAGAACTTTGGGATTAACACAGGCTCTGGGGGTTGAGGGGAAGACACGTGGGCCCTAAGAAAGCGCCAAGTCTGAGGGCTGACAGGCAGGGACCGTAGCGGGATATTCATCAGAGGACACATTTCAGCAGGAGAAGCTGCTGCAGAGGAGAAGCCCCGAATGTGGACTCCCAGGGGCCAGGGTTGCAATACCCACTCTGCCCCTTTTTACTGGGGAACTGGGTGACCTGGGGTGCTGCTGCGAATGTCCCCCGGCCTGGATGTTTCGTCATGTCCTTCTTCACTCTTGGGCTGACTGGCAGGAATCAGAGTAAGTTCTAGACAATGTTCCAAAGCTGCCCACGTGGGAGGATGGTGTGGAGGTGGGAGCCCACGCTTGGCAAGGGATGGCTTCCGCCCTGGCGCAGTGACGAGTCGGGAGGCTACGCTTCTGAGCTCACAGAGACACGCGGGTCCATCGGTGTAGAAAGCGCCTGATTTCCAGGGGCTCTGTCAGTTCCTTAGCTACCAAGGCCGGGCTAATAATGGCCATGGGCAGACCAGCAAGACTCCCCTGAGGGCTGAGTCCTCAGGTTACAAAAGTGAAATATTGCACTGTGCAAATAACTAGCTTTGCACACTTAGGTAGTCAGGAGCCAGATGTCACATCCCCCAGCTGGGGTTATGGCAGGTGTCCTCACCCAAGCAAATGAAGCCCATTTCTCCAGCTGCCAGTCATGCGGCAGGGATGCAGTGAGTAAGCCCTGCAATTCGCAGCTTGGTCCAGTGTGACCTGATCCCCAGTTCTACTGAAAGTACTTTTTCTTCTTTCTATGTAAACGTGGGAAAGGTTAGAGGATGAAAAAGGCAACTTCAAGAATAAATAAACTCCTTCTCAGAGGAAAGACTCAAGGGTAAGTTAGTTCACTCAGGAGGGAAGTGCAATGGGCGTGGACGGAATGCAAGGCGTCCTTGATGCCATAGAACGGCTGATGGGATTCTTGCTTCCGGTGAGGGCTTGAAGCATACCACCGACGAGTTGCCATGCAAGCTACAATTGCAAAGTTGTCTGAATCTCTCCAGAGCCTGAGCGTTGTTACCATTCCTGTTTCCTTCCCGGGTCTCCAGGGTCCATGGAAGAATGAATATAGATGAGCTAGCCTAGTGCAGGGCACGTAGTGGGGGTCCACTGGATGTGGACACCTCCCTTTCCTTTCAACATGGACCATAAACTTTGGAAGGCAGGGACACGCCTAACATACGACCACCGAGCCTAGCACTGAGCCTCGCCCCAAAGAGATGATCCGTGATCCTCCATTAGTGAATGCATGAATGCGTGAATGCAGTTGGGCTGCCTTCTAAACAAGAGCACATGCTTTGTGACTATTGACTTTCCCTCTCTGGGGAAGATGACAAGCCAACCGTGAAAATCAACTGGGAGAGGTCAGACACCATCGCTTCTCTAGAGATGGGAGTTCGTATTTCTGGAGCCATCTCCAAAGTTGGATGAGTGAGTGGTCCATCTGGACGAGCTGAAGTCTCCCAGCTGGAGCGGAACTTAAATGTCTATGTCATCGGAACCTTTTTGCGTACCTTTGAGGGGGCCTCCAGGCACTGAGTGTTCACCGGAACAAGAAAAGTAGAAGCTTCACTTCCACCGTCCGTCTTGCTGGGGGGAGTTGCGCAAAACTGTTGATTCACTGGAACGGTCTTTCTGGTCTTGCCCAACCCAGCCCTGCTGCGTCCACCTGGGGAGGCTGCCTCGCTCCTCAGCGGTGGGAGGGCTGAGAAGCAGGTCAGAGGACTTCCCAGAGCTTGCGGGGGCCTCTGAGCAGGGCCCTAGTTCGGTCTCGGCAACTTTGCAGTTTTGCTTTTCTTACTAACTTCCTCTAGGTACACTAATATACACACTCTTTTATTTATGTTGTCTAACTCGGGCATTGCCTTATTTAAGTGAATATTAGAGTAAATGAATGTTAGCCTCAGGCCAGCCATGAGGCTGAGCTCTAGAACGACAAGGGTGAGTGTGACAGGTGCCCTGCCACCTGGGAGCTCCGTGAACAGGGGCCAGGGATGAACCACAATGACAGGCAGTGTGGTGGGGATTCCAGAGAGGAGGGACCACAAAGGAAATGCTCTCGATGTTGCAGTGGCCCTGAGGCTTGATGGAGGGATGATGTTCACCTCAACCTTGAACATGAGCAGAATCCACTAAGGCTAGGCCTTTGGCAGTGGTAGCCAGGATGTTCAATTTGTGCCTTCTCATTTTTTTGTTTCATTTTGGGATGTTGTCAGTTGCGTGTTCTCTGGAGTTGGAAGTAACTTCAATATCCGCCAATCATCAGTCATCCTGCCTCCTGGGATCTCCTGGCCCGTCTCAGGTGCACCTGGGACAGGCTGATGAACTTGCCCTTCTCTAATCAGTTCAGTCTCAGTCCCGATCTGCCCCAGCCTTCCAGCCCTGCCCCCCATATCATCCTGGCATTTGTCTGGATTCCTCAGCGGGTCCTTGCTGCCCTGACCCACCTTCCCGGTGACCTTCCACTTTCTCCTACTACCTGGACAGTCTGTGCTGGCTTTGCCTCTGGATTCCCTTCGGCTGTTGCAGTGACCTGGAATGGCACGTTAGGGTCTTCCCCTCATTGTAGGATCTGCCCGAACCAGGAGTGCATCTTCTGTCGGGGTTTCCAGGGCTTTGGTCCTCTCACGCTGATGACTCAGAGTCCGGTCACAGGGTGCTTGCTCTCTTGACCCCTGCAAGAGATGGGGTCCAGCCACATGCCCCCTTGTCTGGTCCTCTGCCCAAAGGTGAGATTCTTCAACTGCCCAGATGGCCCATGCCACACACAGGTGGGGAGGAGGGGAGGTGGCCAAGGTGGCGCCGGAATGACCGGGGCTGTCCCTGTGGCACAAAGTGTGTCGATCACTTTTCTTCCCCCCAGCAGAGCAGACACGGGGGGCCTGTGGTGACGTCCCAGCTCAGCTCTCTTTTCTTCGGCCGGCCAGGGAAACTGCCTCTTCCGGTGTCTGGCGGAGTCACCTCCAAGCTGGTTGATCACGTACTGGACAGCGAAAGAGTTCTGCAGATTGTCCTTAATTGTATGCACAGGTTACTAACGCATACATTATACATAAGTTTGAAAGGGTAAGGGTGCTCAACATTTATAAGTAATGTCCGAGGCTTCCCTTCCCATGCTCCAGTGAATGGGTTGGGGAACCGAGATTGGAATAGAAACATTAAGGAGGAGACGGGCATCATTTCTAAACAGAGAGGGATCCTAAGAGGGAATTTTGAACTGTCGCATCCTATCCTCCCTTGATGCAAACACATAATCCGTCTTCCAGGAAAGGCGCAGAGATCCTCGTGAACTCTGCTTAGAACAAAGCCCAGAGTCAATCTTCCCGTGACAAAGACAACCCAGCACACGGTGGTCCTGGCTAGTGTCGGGCCCTGCGAAGGGTTTCCCATAGCGCCTTTTCCCATCTCAGTGTCGGTGTGACTTCCCCAAACCGGAGGCTTCCTGAAGGTCGGGGCTGCCATTTCATCAGTGATTGCCACCCAGCACTGGCACCTTCCACGGCCAGAGCCACCAGCAAATATTTACTAGGAAGAAGGGAGCTTGCATGGGAGAGAGAGAGGGAGCAGGTTTTAAAAATAAATAAATAAAGGAAGGAAAGAAACTGCCTTTTCTGTTGATTACAGACTTCTTTAAAGACTTCAGTGCTTCCTGGCTCCCAGGAGCATCTGTAGGTAAGAGGAGCTCCCAGGCCCATGGATGTGATAGGGTCATCCCGCTCACAGACCAGCTCCCAACAGCGCAGCTTCTGTCCTCAGGGAGTGGCCTAGCCGCCTGGCTGGGGAGAGATAAGGCCTCTGCCATTAGCTCCCCCATGTGACCGAAGCCAGGCCTTTTAACTGCTCAGCCCTGGTATTTTCATCTCATAAAAAATAGTAACGATAAAACTTGCCCAACCACCACTAATGTGCTCTAGCAGCACAAAAGGAGGTTATGATCTGTAACAGAATGAGCATGGCTTTGGCAAAACTCCCCTCGAACTCTTCATTCCATGATGCCTTAATACTTCTGGGAGCCCTGGCTGGTGTAGCTCAGTGGATTGAGCGCGGGCTGCAAACCAAAGGGTCGCCAGTTCGATTCCCAGTCAGGGCACATGCCTGGGTTGCGGGCCAGGACCCCAGTGGGGGCCACGTGAGAGGCAACCACACACTGATGTTTCTCCCTCCCTTCCCCTCTCTCTAAAAATAAATAAATAAAATCTTAAAAAAATACTTCTGGGAGATACGCTTTTTCACAAATGACAAGAATCTGTTGTCATTATCTGAAAAAGACCAAATTCAAAACTGGCCTTGAGATTTAAAATGGTGCCACTGGGGGACAAACATTTGGATGAAGTTTGTGAAATTGTCAGCCAGAGTTTCTTTCTTCCCTCTGAACCAGGAGCACAGGCAGCCTGGGGGAGGGACGGGGAGGACAGGCCAGCTCAGTTGCTTGAAAATTCTTGGCCAAAATAAAATTTCAACCCCCAAGCTGATCTTTAGTGGAAGAATGTTTCACTATTTTTTTTATTTCAGTTTGAGTGGCAATAACATTATAAATAATAGTACCTGATGTCTGTATAGTGCCTTGCAGGTTGTATTTTTCAAGTCCGTTCTTGCGTTTACTTTTGCAAGAACTTTGTGAACTATTGACTACGATTTTAATGATCGCTCTTGCTCACTGGAAGCCTAATGCATGTAAGCACCGCACACGTTGTCTTATCACTTCATCTCCACAAAAGAATATTTTTACCCTCATTTTACACCAATTTTCTTACTAACTTCCTCTAGGTACACTAATACACACACTCTTTATATACATGAAACTGAGGCGTGGAGAACTTTAATAGCTTTTCTAAGGATGCACAGTAAGTAAGAAGAAAGCTGGATTTGAACCTGGGCCGATAGGCCCCGTGGCCCATGCTCTTGATGCCATACCTTGAGACAGTATTCTATACCCATTTTAGAGATGGGAACACTGAGGCTCCAAGAGTAAAGCCACCTGATAATTTGTCAGCGTAGGACACACTCCGATTTCTCTAGTCCCGAAGCCCTTGCTGGTCCATTTTCTCTACAATACAATAATTCACACCTGTTTGTACCTGGCTAATCTGAAGGGGATGGTGTTGGAAAGGATGTGACATGGGTCCCAGGAGTGGTGCAGAGCAGGGATTCGGCATGCACCTGTTTAGGTATATAGAAATGCAGCTGCACCTCAGCAAGGGGGTCTGGGGGGAGGCTCTGCTCGAACTGCAGGCCCCGGGCCGTCAGGGCCATGCTCCTTACTGGGCTCAGACCTCACACCAGCTGGAGCGCATACAGGATCAGGAAGTGGTCACCACGGTGGAAAATGCTGAGCCCATCTGAACACATAAGGCCAAGCATAGGGGCTGGGGGTGAGGCTCTGGCCCGAAGACAGGCAGCAGCACAGGCCAGAGCCAAGGGTTTCCGCCCAGCTGGTCAAGCAGATAGCTTGTCCTCAGGAGCCCCCGTGGGTGTGTCCACAGCAGCCTCTCTCTGGTCCGGATGTTAGTTGGGAAGCAAAGCGACAGGAGTAAGTGACTAGCATGACACATCTAGGCACTTTTTCAAGTTATAATGATGAGATTATTTCAAAAGGGCGCTTACACCCAAGGTGAGTGTCGGAACTGCTCATTGAGAACAGACAGAATAGCTCGGGTCCCTGCATTTTGCACTCCCTGTGGAATAAGTCACCGCTGTCGCCTCGGCTGTCACTCAGGCATCGCATGGAAAGGGAGACACCTTTGCCTTCGGAATCAGTTCTTCTCACGTGCCAAGCACTTAAATGGTTTCTGACAGCCAGGAGGTGGCTGAGGCAATTAGATGCAATGCAATGCTGTGACGGATGGAAAAAGGCATGCCTTCGGGTCTGCAGGACCCTGGAGGAAAACGCGGCGGGAGAGCAAGCTCCATTCTACAGGGGCGGAGCCAAGGCCCAGCTCCTCCCCTTTCCTAAGCCTCGCCTGGGAGGACCCCACAGAGGGGTCCCCACAGTGATGCCCGAAGACGAAGGGGGCAGTGCGTAGCTAAGCCAAAATGTCTGCAGAAGGGAGGTGGAGTTCAGAGGGTCACTTCCTTCCGTTTCCTTCGGCGCATGGAAGCTGGGTTGGGCGGTGACTTTGAGACGAAGGGCCTGAACCCACCTCCCAGGCGGCAGGCGGGCGGTTTGGGGCAAGTCCTGCACCCTCACTGTGCCTCCGTAACACGGGGAGCACAGGCGTGGCTCCCTGGCTCAGAGGCTCCCTCGGCACAAACCGAGAACAGTGCATGGAGTGTTGAGGACACAGCAGGCCCCTGCTCCCTACTAGCACCTTCCGTCTCTCCTCCAGGTGTACATAGTTGGTGGGTGATTTAAGTCTGCAAATAAAAATACACCAGGGTACATCCTTCCCGCAGGACAGCTTGACAGCACATGGTAAAAAGAAAAAGGGTTTTAAAAATATGTCTGTTTGGAATGCAAGGCGAGACTCCTGGCCTTTGGGTTAGGCAACGGTTTCTTAGATATGACTCCAAAGCCAGAAACAGAAAAAAATGGACTTCGTCAAAATTAAAAATACTTGTGTTGCAAAAGAGACCCTCTAGAAAGTGAAAAGACAGCCCGTAGAATGGGGGCAGGAGTTTACAGATCATCTGTCTGACAAGGGGCTCAGATCTGAATACATATACATAGCGGACACTTATACAGAATGAGCGCTCACAGCTCCACAAAAAGACAAATAACCCGATTTAAAAATGGACGAAGGACTCGAACAGACATTTCTCCAAAGAATATGTACAAATGACCTGTAAGCACGTGCAAAGAGGCTCAGCACCCTTAGACTTCAGGAAAATGCAAATCAAGATCCCAGTGAGATACCACTTGGTCCCCGCTCGGACGGCTGCCATGATGACAAAACAGATGACAGTGAGCGCGGGTGAGGACGTGGAGAGCCCGGACCACGCCTGCGTGGCCCGAGGGACAATGAGACGGTGATGCTGCTTTAGAACCCGCTGTGGCAGCTTCTCCAAAGGCCGACCGCAGAGCTACCGTGCGCACAGCCAGGAGAGATGAAGACATACATCCACTCAAAAGTTGAACGGGAGCGTTCATTGAAGCATTGTTTAGACTCGCTAACCCCAACGTCCATCAGACAACGAAGGGAGAAAATACTGTATGTCTGTACAAGGGAACAGCAGCCGACAATAAAAGGCAGTGAGGTGCTGGTGGATGCTGTGGCGTGGGTAAGGTGAAAAAAACAGGCACAAAAGGCCGCCTGTGGTGTGACCCCACATGTACAAAGCGTTCAGAGCACTGCCTGCCCGGAACTGTCTCTGCAGGGGCCGACAGTGGATTGGTCGGTGGTTGCCAGGGGTGACAGGGCGGGTGGGGAACAGGGAGCGGCTGCTGATGGGTGCAGGGTTTCTTTGTGGGTGATGAAAATGTTCTAAAGTTAGAGTATGGTGATGGTCACCTGACTGCGTGTAACTAAAAACCGTCGGCTCCCATGCTTTGAACGAGTGAGCGCTGCGATACAAGTTACAGCGCAACGAAACCACCTTTTAAAAGTGAGCTGTAGAGGCCAAGAAACGTAGCTTCAAATACTGCCTACATAGTGCAAAAATATCTTCCTTTAGAAAGACTTCTACGTATGTATAGTTAATGGAAAACTATTACAATGTTAGGTAAACAGTTCATTCAATACACTTTTATTATCCCTCAGGGGAAAAGGACACCTTCTGACCCAGTGAGTCCATGGTGTGAGGAAATTATCACGAATATGTGAGTAGATTTAGCTATAAAGATGTACATGGCAGTGTTGCCTAAAACATCATAAAATTAGAAGCGATAGCTATCACTTATCGAATACTTAGAATTTGCAGCGCGCCATAGCGTTGTATGGAAATCATCTCATCTCTTCGCGCGAACAGTCCTTCGGGGAACCTATCCATATCCTTACACTCCTTCTGACAGAGGGGGAGAGAGCCAAAGCAAACAGCTACTCGTCAGAGCTGGGACTGGCATCCAAGTCTGTCACTCTCTGGGCGCGGCAGGTGCTCCTGACTGTGACTGTCTCCGTAACAGCCCTGACACCAGATTGCACGCTGGCAGTGGAAACAGCCTGGTGAATTAATAGGTGTCAGCCCACAGCGGCATTCGTGATGGCCTGCTAGGTGAAGCGGACAGGTTCGGGACCGACAGGATCTCACTTGCTGCATGCATGTAAACACGGGCATGAGTAGCCCCATAGCAGCGCGCGGGACAGACATGCGGAGCCGACGAGCGGCAAGGAGCAGCCGTCCTCCGTGATGGAGAGGACCGTCTGTCGTTTCCATTTTCTTTGTGTTGCTCTGCCTCACTCCTCCCCTGAGTCTGGTGCTGCTGCCGTTAGTTGCTCTGCAGTTTCGCAGACGTGGCTCTGTGCTGCCTTGAACTGCGCTCAGGTACCACGGGCGGATGCTCCCCAGCCTTCCAGGCGATGGGGAGGGTTGTCACTTGGGCCAGCCTGTGGTGACAGTGAGGGGCCCTGGTTGTGGGGACCCTTCCTCTCAGTCAGGGACGCCTCCCTTCTCCCTCAGGGGTCTTCATTTGGTCTTGATCTGTTCCCCTGGCAGTGTTCTCGGACGGCCTTGGCCGTGGCACTTGGTCCGATGACTGGCGGATGTGACAAATAAGAATGAGCGCTTTCCTCTTGATGAGAGTCAGATAGATTTTAGGAGGGAATTATTCTTTTAAATGTAATTAAATTATTTTCTAATTGCAAATGTGATAGAAATTCACTGGAGAAAAGTTATAGAGTATCCTGAAAAGTGTAAAAAGTCAACGCAACTCACCCATCCCTCCCTCCTGTTGAACTGGTAGAGGACCCTGGGAACGGATGAAGTAGGACTATCCAAAGACCCGGTGAAATGATGGATGGTAGGGGAGGTGGCGAGGGGGCGCCGAATGCCTGTGAATGTCACACGGCCTCTGCCATCAATGAAGGTGCCATGGCATCATGGGAAAGCCACGGAGTCTTGGAGTCAGAAAATGTGGGTTCCTGACCCCCTTCACATGGTGCTAGCAGGTTGCTGAGCTTCCTTGACCCTCCTTGCTGCATATACCCCAAATTCCCTTGGGAATGAAGTGGGCAATGTGGAAAGAATGATTACTTAAGTTGTGTGGCTTCTTTGTAAATAGTACCGGTTCTTTGCACTTTGTAGGGTGGTTATGGGCATGAAGACGAAACTGTGCACGTGAGAGCTCCGTGTAAATCGGAACGTGTGCAGTTAGTTACAACTGCCTGTTATAGCCGCAGGGTGGGTTCTGGTTCATCCCACCTGGCTTTTCCAAGGTGCAGGCCTAACAAGGACATAACAGTGTGTCTTTTGGAGCCACAGCCAGGCTCTCCTCCCTCGTCTCACTGTCCTGGCCACCCTTGCAAGGGGCCTGTTTATGAGTCACCATCCGCCGGTCACTCGGGGAGGGTGGGACACAAGGCTCAGCAATGTGCTCGGTTGTCATTGTCTCCAGGGGTAGGGAGGACAGCGCAGGGGAAGGAGTCCCAGCTCCACAATCCTGGCTGCGCTACTCACAGCCCCAAGGCCTCAGACAAACGACCTCCCCACTCTGGGCCTCAGTCTCCCCATCTGCAAAGTGGGACGAGCACACTTACAGGTTGTTGGGGGGGATCGCGAGAGAAAATGTGCATGAGTGGCCTGGGCCTTTAAAGGCGCTTTATAAATGTTTCATTCTCTTCCACTTCCCTTCAACGTTGTCTAATTTGGAGGTGGCAAGATGGAGGCCGAGAGAGGCCGAGGGGGTCAGGAGGTCTCAGAGCCATCCCACGACAGGGAGGCAGCATCCCGACGGGACACCTTGCCTCCCGCTCGGTTCCCTGTGCCACAGAGACGCCAGGCTGCCTATTGTCCCTGCAGGTGTTGGCTCCTGCCGTCCAACAGGATTCCCGAGCACCACCCCCCTTGTCTACACTGCAGGTTGTCTTCCGAGTTTTCATGAGAGCAGCGATCTCTGGAACTAGTCAGGGAAGGGCCGGCAGGCAGCTGTCCTCCTGGCAGAACGAACAGAACGGAGAGCCGTGGCTGTGAGGAAAGCCAGGAGAGCGTCCCCTCCGCACGGGGCACCGTGCCGATGAGTTCCTCACCCAGCGTGTTCCGTGCATCTCTTGCTACAAGTCTGAGGCAGGCGCTTCACTGCAGAGGGGACTAAGGTTTAAAGAGAAGAAGGACTTGGTCCGCGCATGCTGCTCGGTAACAGGAGGAGCGTGCTCGTGGAGGCCCCTGAAGCTTTACCTGCTGTGTGCTGGCCTGGGCTAGGGTCCCTACCTGGGCCTGGTTGTGAGACCCTTCAAGGCAAGAGCAACAACTCAACTAACAGTAAAGGACATTAGCAAGGACGAAGCTACACCTTTGTTTTTCTCATCCAGATCCCCTGGGCTTTCGCCAAGTGAAACCAGGAGCCGCTGATTCTGAAGAGCGAGAGGAGGAGGAGGAAAAGGGAAGTGTGCTCTGGGGCCCTAAGACTAGAGTTTTAAGACGAAAGTCAGTGCTACAAATGAGGGTAAAACATGAGTGTAGGAAATGCTAGAGGCTGCTAACACTAACTTGGGTGTGTGGTGGTTTACCAAAAAATCTGTCTCTGCTCAGAGTTCTCGCTGAGTCTGGGCTGCTCGACAGTAGCCCCCAGGCCAGCCTGTCTGCAGTACCCTGCGGTCAGCCTGCCGGGTTTGGGCCCATTCCGGGAGCGGATCCCGTGCAGGGCAGCAGAAGTGACACTCAGGGCCAGGGCTCCTCCCTTTGTCTCTGCTGTGCCCCCTACTTCAGACCCCTCTCCTGTTCGTCCCCACTCAGCCAGCCAGGCGTCCCCCATCCAGCCATTCACTTCTGCTCGATTCCGTCCACCTCTGTCTGGCAGGGCCTGCTATGTGGGGGCACTGGGCGAGGCCCGGGGGTACAGGAATAACCCCCCAACCTCGGCCATCGGAAGGTCATCTGCAGGGGCCTTCTGTGCTCAGGCACCTACTGAGCGCCGCCGAGGGCCCTGCACCGTTTTCAGCACTGAGGATGCAAAGACAGATGACTCCGTGACGTTCCAAAAACATACCTTCTGTACCACCCTGGTCAGGAGCCTTACTCTCCGCTCGTTGCCTGTCTTCTGGGGTTTTTCACCCTCCTAATTGCACGGCCAGCCTAGGCCAGCTATAACGCCCTCTGAACTCTGTCCCTCACTACCCCTCAATGCAAACGCCTCTCTTCACTCAGGAGGGTTAATCCATCCATCCCTCCACCATCCATCTGTCCATGACGCCATCTGTCCGTCCATCATCCATCCACCCACCATGCCCTCACTCACACATTATGGGCTCGCTCCCCTGTTCTGGGGATGCTGGGATACGTGGGAGGAGCTGCTCCCCTGTACAGCTTCTCTGGGTAATCAGGTCCCTGCACACACCTGCCATCCCAGCCCCGCCTGCGCCCCCCCACCCAGGTATAGCTGCCCACCCTCTTTCCTTTCCTCCAACCATTTCTTCCCATCAAAGTCCACTCAAGTCGTACTTCAGAGCAGTTCCCTTCGGGCCACCCTGGTGCCCAGAAAACGCCGCCTCCTCTGAGCTCTCCCAGCACGGGGATTCCTGGCTCCCTCCTGGCCCTGGTGATGAGGAGCCTCATCCGGAGGCTGCTAGTATCTGTGTCCCACTGGGTGTGGTCTGTATTTCACGCAGACGTGAGTGTGAGCACACCTCCAGGAAGGAGATTGCAAAGGACTGGCTGCCCGTCAGCCTTGTTTGTAATGAGGGGTTTATTTAAGTGGCACTTTAGGCCGTGATACAAAGTTTTACAAAATGATAATTACTGCATCTGTAGCACATCTCTGTGCAGGGCGCTGTGGCAAGGGATCTGCATGAATTAAGTTCTTAATTCCACGTGCTGCCCGAGGGGCACCAAGCTTCCCACACACCCTTCCTTTCCCACGAGACAAACGCCACCGTCCCCTCATCAGTGAGGAAGTCACGTGTGAGGGAGGCTGGGAAGCTGCCTCCTGGAGGACTCGCTTTCCACCTGGAGCTATGTCCTTCGGCTCACTGATCCCCCCAGAAAGGGCCGTGGGTCCTGCTGGGACCGCCACGCTTGTCACAGAGGCTGTGCCCTCCCTGTGGTCAGCAGCTTCTCCACGGAAGGCCTATGAGCGATTCCTCCTGGGACTGGGACACGCTGCGGTGTCCGTTCCAAGAAAGTCTGAGTGTGCGTGTGTGTGACTGCATGTTTCTGAGTGCGTGTGAGTGGGCTTCCCTCTGTGCCTGCGTGTCTGTGTGTGTCTGTGTGTGTCTTTCTGTCTATAACTGTGTGCTTCTGCGTGTGTCTGCGTGTCTGTGTGTGACCATCTGTAACTGTGTGTTTCTGAGTGTGTCTGTGTGTCTGTGTGAGTGTGTCTTGCTGCCTGTGACTGTGTGTGTCTGTATGCATGCTTAGACAGGCAAATCCTGGCTCTGAGGTGATTCGCCCAGGTCACCTCAGTTGGTGGCTCACTGAGGTCAAGGCACCTTACCACACTCAGAGGCTCCAGGGACAAAAAGTGGTGGTCAGCACTTGTGGTTTTGCCCTATGCTATTTTTAAAGTTTAAAAAAAAAAAAAGAAAACCAAGCGGAAACTCGTTGCCATTTAATAGCCAGCTCAGATTTAGATAAGCTGCCAGCCCAGGGCTGAGGGACCGCTGGCGCGACCCGGAGGGCGGACAGGACCCTGGCCCCCTGAGCCCCGCACAGGGCCCGGGCACCCCACCACGCACCGACAGCAGCATGCGCTCCGCCCCCGCCCCGAGCAGTGGGCTCCCACCACCTCCCCTGCGTCCTGGCGATGACTGGGAAGTGCGTTTACCGTTCCCACTCCCAGACGAGAACGTCGAGGCCCCGGACGTCAGTCACCTGCCTGTGCCCACGGTCACTTCATCGGGGCAGCAGGGCTGCAGGTTGAACCAGGTCCTTTGCCCCCTAAACCCCTGTTCTTTGCCTGCCTCTGCACGACACCCTGCCCCCAGTTCCTTGTCTCCAACCAGGTGCTTTAACCCGAGGGCTGAGCCGGCTGCCGGCTTGTTTGACCACTGATTTTCCGTGAAGAAGAAGGTTTCCTTCAGAACGATCAATTAAGACTAAATACTTTGAGAGGAAATTTCTCTAAGCCGCCTTGCAGTATCAGTCTAACCCACGCCTCTAACCACTTCCTGGCCAGATCAGGAACTCTGGCTTTTTATAGCCGGAGACAACGTGCAAAACATCAGAGGGGCCCATCCCGAAATCCACGTCTCCCTGCAGCCCCACTGCGGGCTGGCCAGGCTCAGGGGCCCCCACCCCCGCCACCCGCCGCATGCCAGGTCATTTCGCAACCTAGAATGTGGGGCTTTGACCTTGAGGACCTTGAGAGAGAGAGAGGGAGAGAGACAGACTGTTCTTTTAAGGCAAAGACATCCAGTGATTCTCAGAAAAGCTGGCCCCTCCTCGTCAGAAAGCTAAACCTGCGGGCTGATCATCCCAACCCTGTTCGTTGTCACCTTTGCAAAATCCCCATCCCAGGCTGGCTGGGCATTTTATTATAATTGCTGCTTATTCTCCCCCTGAGCCTGGGGCTCTCCCTGTTCACACATGCTGAGCTCAGAGCGAGCCCCGCTGGCAGGGGACAGAGCAGGCAGCTTTGTGCACACCTCGCCGGTGGCAGGCGCCTTGGCTGCCTGGGCGGGTTGAGGGCAGGAAAACGCGCACGCCGCCCGTCCTGAGTCTGTAGACCAGGCTGCCTGCCCTGTGCTGAGCAGCTCGGAGCTCTCGGCTCGGTGCGGCTGTGTCAGGATCCACCCCCCGCTGCCCTCTCCCTCGGCTTGGCTTCTGACCATCGGCCTCGCTTCTGAGTCTGGCCACAAGGTCCCTCCATGAGCCGGACGGTGAAGTAGACGGAACAGTGACTGTAGCATTGCCACCTCTCATCAAGGACCTGCCAGGTGTCTATGAAAGGCTGACGGGTGGCTGAAGGCTTGGCCAGGGAGCCTGGCCACCGAGCCCAGGTCCTGCCTCTGCCCTGTGACCCTGAGCAATCGCTCCCCTCTCTGCGTCACAACCTGCCTTGTCGCAAAAATGAGGTGGTCGTACCGTCTGCCTCATGGGAAGGTTGTGAGGCTTAAGCAAACTTGTGTCTTTCCAATACTAAGGACGCATGAAACACTCCACCAGGGTCAGCTCTCGGGACACTCAGGCATCTCAGCCCAGAGATGCCGCATGGCATCGGTCCCCATGTCCGTGTGGCCCAGGGGGACAAGGGGCACGGAGTCACCGTGAAGTCATCCCACGCACCTGAGAGCCAGGCCTGGTGCACAGAGCTTCTACCCTGCACTGCAGTGAGCTTCTGGGGTTTGGAGCTGCGACAGTCCTGGTGGCCAGGACCGGTCCTGGGCCCTCTCCTGGCCCTTTAGGTGTCTGCTCCTCCCAGGGCTGCCCTCAGGATGGCCTGTTTCCATGCAAATGTCCCTGCTTTGCCCATGCCTCTCAGTCCTGACTCTGAAGCCCAAAGGCTACTGGAACCTTCCAGGACAGGGCTGGCCTGCACCCCCTTGTTCCAGGACGTATGTCCAGCTGGGCACTAGGGAGGATGGGGCTCCTCCTCTCTGGGCGTCTGTTTTGTCCTTTTGGCATCAGGGTAACAGGAATGACCCAGGTGAGCACGGGTTCCTCATTAACGATTTCCAGAAGGCTTTCCTTGGCCTTATTTCAACAATCCTCGAGAGAGAGGCACCTTCTGCTCTGCCCACTCCGTGCGCAAGGAAACCGAGCGCTGTGTTCCTAGTGTTTCGTTTGGGTTTTGATATTTGTGACTCAGGGTGGGGCCTGGGGTGGAGACGTATACATCACGTAGTCAGCCAGATTCCTGCTGCCTTTACATGGGATTAAAAGCATCTGGTTCAGCTCAAGGATAAACCATACTATTATGGATATAAAAATGCACATGGCAGGGTGCAGGGGTGGCGGGCGTGACCCAGAGCCGGGCTGCTTGTGCTGGAGACCCGGCTCTGCCACTCACCAAGCTGTGTGGCACCGGGCAAGATGCTGGGCCTCTCTGTGCTCGAGTTTCCTCCTGGAGCCTGGCCCCCACTGCCTATGTTATTAAGGAGGAAATGCGCCCAGCAGCCTGCAATTTTAGAAGATGCTCACAGTGATTTCACTGCTGTAGTCAGCATTTCCGTCAGCTTCTAGGTGGGCATCTATCATCAAGTCCAAGTGTGTCTTCACTGAGCCGGGAAAGCGTGCTATTAGAGGACCCCCCAGGAGCAGTGGCGGGATGTGATGCTGGGATGTGATGCCGCCTTGGGCAGCGTCCTGATCTTGGTCCCTGTTCTACCACCGTCAGCCTCCCCTCAATATGCAGCCTTAGCTCATAGTGAAGACTGAACTTCACCCCCACCCTGTCCAGTGCCCTCACTTTGCAGAGAAGGAAATTGAGACGGAAGGAGGCATTCCTTCAAGGTCACACAGCGTGTTGATGTGATACGGATCAGTTCTGACCTCCCAGGTGCCTGCGGGCATCTCCGGCGGGTCCTGGCCCCTGAGTGTGGATGTGCTGGGATGTGCCCTGCGGTCTCTGGACTGAGCAGGAGGGCAGGGGTATCAGACTGTCAGCCCGTGTCTGCTCTCTCTTCCAGGGCGGCTCCCCACTCTCCCCCGCCGCTGTCATCAGCCAGGAGACGGCTCAGCAGCAGGCTGTTGCTTTGGCAAAGGAAGTCAGCTGCCCCACCTTGTCCATCCGAGAAATGGTATCCTGCCTCCGTCAGAAGCCCGCCGAGGTCCTCAACGATGCCCAGACCAAGGTGGGCACTGGCGTGCAGTTTGGGAAGGGACATTTTACAAATGGCCTGTAAAGGGGACATGGCCCACCTAAAGCCACTGAGTAGGTTGACGGCCAGCTGGCGCTACAATGCATGCTCCCGGCCCCCAGCACTGTGCACGGACCCAGTATGTGCTGGACTAAGTGTGGGCACTAATAGCCCACAGGTCTCTCCGCACCTGGGACTTTACCTGTGAAGTGGGACTAGTGATGTGGGCCTTGTGGAGTAGAAGAAAGCCGGTGCGGGGACCGTGGTGGCAGGTCACAACTGAGCGTACTGAGTGACGCGGTCATGCTGCAGTGGAGCTGGGCCACCCTGCCCCTGGGCTTGGGCAGCTGAGTGCTCCCCTTTCCTGCCTGCAGAGATCCTGCCCACTGTCCCTGTCTGGCCCTGCTGTGAACGAAGGAGACACTGGCAGGGATACCTGTTGTCATCAGAGCTGATGGCTGGATGCCCTCGGCAGTGAGCCTGGGCTTACAGACCCGGAGTGGGTCTGATCCTCAGCCCCCAAGATGGGAGCTAAGCAGACTGTGGCCAAAGCCGGTCCATCTCTCTGGCTTGTCCCACCTTTGGCCACCCCTCCCCGGATCAGTGTCTCCTGCCATACTGGCACCCTTGGGCTCAGGCTTACCCATCTTCCTGTGGAAGCCGTCACCTCAGTGCGGGGCCCTGGGGACCAATCACTGCTCAGAGTGAGACTCACCTTCCCACCCCTGGCACTGTCACCTGGTGTCCTGCCTGCTGCTGTTCTGGTCATTGTGCTCTGGGTCCCCAGTAGAGGCTCAGGTGGACACCCACCACCGGTGTGCCACGTGGTTAGGCAAAGCAATGCAGCCGGTCATTTCAGTCCCATTTCTTCTCCGAAGAACAAAGCCCCTGTAAACAACGGCGTTCCTTTGCACCTGACGCAGCTGCTGGCTGTGAGCGGCCCTTTCCACTACTGGGGTCCCGTGGTCGACGGCCAGTCCCTCCGAGAGGCTCCAGCCAGAGCGCTGCGGAGGGCTGCGCAGGCGGAGGTCGATCTGCTCATCGGGAGCTCTCAGGACGACGGGCTCATCAGCAGAGCGAAGGCTGTGAAGGTAGGGGGGCGAGAGGGGGAGCCTCGGGGTCCCCTGCAGGCCTGTGGCCCTGGCTCTGGTCCTCAAGGTCTAATCTTGGTCAAGAGTCATTGCCTTACTTGCTCATTTGCAAAACAACCGCTGAGTAACCTCCTCTGGGTAAAGGCTTCCTGGGGTGCGGGGGGAGGTGGTCCTGGGGTTGGGGCACAGGGTCCTGACATGTGCAGAGTTGGGAGCAGCACAGACACAGCCACCCCACTGATGGCTTCTGTGAGTGGCTCGCCGTGGGAAACAGCGAGCAGAGGCTGACCAGGGAGCTCTGCGGCCTCAGGGTCCGGCCTGTGGGTACCTCCGTCCCGCGAAGGGTGCTTGTCCCACTGAGACTGGGGGAAGGAGAGGAAGGTACACGGAGGGCACTGCTTCCCAGTCCCGGCGGGGAAACCCAGCCCGGCCTTCCGAGCTGGGAAAGCAGGTGCCGTGCCCCTGGCAAAGCAGCCTGGTGCGGTTGTCGTCAGCACAGCCAGGTGGGAATGAGTTGTGAGGCCCTTTATCAGCCTGGACACACTCTTCCTGCCCTGACCACTGTCATCGCCCCTCACTCGGGCGTGGCTCACCCTGGAAGAAGCCGAGCGCACTCTGCCCGGCCCTCCCCCGGTCAGTGTGCTCCTGACAGGGACAGGCCCGTAGGCTGTCAGACCTGGCGGCCTAGCACACACGCACAGGTAGGACACACCCCTGAACGCGGGGCTCTGTCCGGGTCTGTCGAGTCCAAGGCCATAGCTGGAGTTAGCAATGACAAAGCTATTCATGCAAACGGGGTCTCGGCTGCCTTGAAGTTGTCTGCTCCCTCGGGTACTGTCTCGCTCAGGGGGTCTGTCTCACCACGACAGAGGCTCCGCCTCGACGTCATGGCCATGCGAGGGCGTTTGCCGCAGCGTGGGTTATTGCGGCAATACACTGGAGGCAACTCAAATGTCCATTAGCAGGGAAGTGGCTGAATAAATCAAGATCCACGCAGACTGTTAAATATTATGCACGTGGTGAAGAGAGTGAACCAGGCCCATCTCTGCTGGCTCGCAGAGTGCCTGCCACGTGCCGTTAAATGGGAAACGAAAATTAAGATGGCCGAGGAATGCGAAGCGAAGATAGCATTCCGGGTTCAGAAAACAGCCAGCCTGTATCTATCTGTGCTTATGTGAATGTAATTTTAAGTGAATTATCTGAAAAGATGAAGGTGCAGAAAGATACACAGCAAGCAACGAACGTTGGCTGTCTCAGGAGGTGAGGCAGTGTGAGAAGAGAATGTTGTGAATTTAGTGTTACTGATGTTACTACATGTGCAAAGGTATGTTCTACAGAACCTATATGCTTGTGTGTGTGCGTGTGTGTGTGTTTGTGGAAAGAGCTGTGCTGGGTGTGTGTGTGTGTGTGTGTGTGAGAGGGAGAGGCGTGGCACGGAGCAGAGCTTAGTCACAATCGGCTTCCATCCAGTCGACTCACCGCCCAGGACAGAGAGCTTTCGCCCGGTCCATCACGGATAGCTGGCGTGTTACCACGTGGGGCTGGGGCTGCAGCGGGGTTCCTGAGCCAGACCGGCACACGGGGCGTGCTGACAAGACGCCGCTGTGCCCACTGGCCCTTGGCTTTTTTCCTCTCATGTAGGGGTCTTCAAACACTGTTGACCGGGCCCCTCATCGGTTAACAATCAGTCAGGATAGTCACTTTAGTATAAATGATACCCATGCGTTTTCCTGGGCTAACATGCTGAGCTATTGCAAGACATTCACAAACACAACAGAAACAGGAAGCAGGACAAGGAAACGAAGGTTCTTGTATTTGGGCTGCAGCCTCTCCAGGATCCGCACCGGAGACGGCGCCCTATAAACTGGGCACGGTGGGGGCACATGGCCTTTGGCCCCGAGCCCTCGTCCGTCCACCATGCAATGCCGCCTTTCACACTGCCCTGCGGGGCAGGCCATGGGGACCTTTGTGCAAAAGAGATTATATCCTCACAGCTCTGGCTCTTTGGACCACTGCTGAAAGTGTATCCCTGCCATCTCTGACTTTAGAAAAAGAGGAAGAACCATTATAACCCCAGGAGCCTGGGGCTAATCCCGGAAGGGTGGGAGGAAGCAGGCCCTGGCCACGTCCCATCCCCTCCCACAGCCGTGGAAAAGCCATCCACAGGGGCAGGGGAGGGGGCTCTTGCTGGCGGCTCTGGGGCTGTGGCCGCCCGCAGCACAGCCCAAGTCTACATTCTCTGACTGTTCCGGTCCATGGTAACAGGCTGCCTGGTCAGGCGGCTGCCTCGGTCTTCCTGGTCCTCTCCTGGCAGTGTGTTTGGGAGTTCCCCACCTCTGTCCTCAATTTCTGAGCCCCTCCAACCAGGCACCTTGGCCAGAGGGCTGGGACCCCTCCCCAGCCGTGCATTTTCATTCCTCTCATTGCATTTTCCTCTGAGGGTTTCAGGGAGATGTTTCCTTGGTCCACGTGCAAGGGAAGAGCGTCTGCGGACACGAGCTCACTGGCCCTGGCAGGAGTGGCAGGGAAGTGTGCCCCCAAGTCCAGGATGGGGGACCCTGGGAGGGTGTGGCAGTGCCATGGCTGCCATCCAAACCCCAGTCCTGGTTGCATCCCCTCTGCACAGTTATTCTTGGTTAGATGGGTCCTTTCATAGCTCCCTGTCTGCTCATTCTTTTGTGAACACATACCAGTGTGGCCACTGGGTCGTTTTTGTGAGCCTGCGTCCTATCCTGCCAGGAGTTCATCTCAGTGCTGACTTGGGAATGGAGAGGACGAGGGCCATAGACCTGGCTGGACTGGAAGCCAGCTCCCCACTTCCAGCGTCATTGCGTGCCGACACCTCCTCCGTGGCTACCTCCAGCCCCGTGTTACACCTCTGCCTGCGCTTTTCTTTTGGACTGTGGACTGGTTTGGCTCACATGGTCTGTTTGACATCTTCACCTTGATACCTCATAGCTTTGCACTCTTAATGTGCCCAGAATACCTGCGGACTCCACCTGTCGTCCCCACCCCCAAACAGCACGCTCCCCCACTGTGACTTCACCGTCTCAGTAAGAGACATGTGTCTGCGTGCTCATGCATCTGCTTGTGCGTCTGCACGCTCAGCCCAGAAGTCCCTCTGGACTCTGCTTCCTCCCATGCCACCAGCGATCTGCCAGCAAATCATGGGCTCCGTCCCCAGAATCCAAGCACCTCTCTGCCGTCGCTCCGATCCGCACCATCATCTTGGCCCAGGATTCTTGTGATAACCCCAGGGGGCCCCCTGCTCTGCCATTGCCCCTGTGATCCGTGAGAACCACGGTGGCCTGAGCCGTGCCTTCCCAGTGCGGACTAGATCCTGTTGCTCCTCGACTCAAAGCCCTCCAGTGGCCTCATCTCACGCAGAATAAAGGCCACAGTCCTTACAGTGACCCCAAGGTCCTACCTGATGTGGCCTCTATTTTCTCTTAACCTCACCTCTGGCCACTTGCCCCTGGCTCACTGTGCTTCATCCTCCCCGGTCCCTTTGGTATTCCTCAATGCTGCAGAGCACATGCCCACCTTAGGGTCTTGGCACTTGCTCTTCCTTTTCTAGAATGCTCTTCTCCAGGTAGACTCACCGCCTCTCTCCCTTCAGGCTCCACTTCCTTAGAGTGGTCGGCACTGATGGAAAGGGCGGCCGCACCCCCCGCACTCTCTCTCCCAGGACCCTGCCCCTGTCCTCAGCTCTCACACCCCTGGACACAGCATGTCCTGGTCGGCCGTGTTTCTGCCTGGACTAGAGTGGGAGCCCCGTGAGCACCGGGACTCCGTCTTTGGTTCCTGGGAAAGTGTCTGGTGCAGTCAGTGACCAGTGAACCTCTATTAGATTGAAAGAATGAAGTCAGAGGATCAGCCACGTGCCAGGATCTGACCTAGGAGTCTTCCGTGGAATAGCCCCTCCCCAAACAACCTTATGCAACAGGAATGTCTATCACTGTTTTTTCAGGCAGGACGCGAGGTCTGCAGAAGGCGGGATTCAAACCCAGGCCTCCCCACCCCCAGGGGCATCCTCTCTCTACAGCACCCTGGGAAAAGCCTTCCCCAGTGCGTGTGCTGAGTGCTCGTGTGTGCGCCGGCGCAGCCACCACCGGGGCCTCTGTGTGCCAAGAGCCTTGCTGCTCCCGCCACCTCCTTAACTTATCTCAACCAGAACGCTGTGCGGTCAGTACTCACAAACGGTGTTCAATACCATGGTACCGAGAAAGAAACAGGCTTCGAGAGGGTTAATGGTTGCCCCAAGGTGGTGTAACTAGTCATTGGCGAAGCCAAGTCTCCACTTCCGGTTCTCTGGCTCCAAACTCGGTGCGTGGGCCACAGCCCCATGTGTGTTCGACGCCGGAGCAGGACCACTCGTGCCCTACGACACATGATCATGACCCAACCCAGAGCAGGCTCAGCGTCCTGCCCGACACAGCTGCAAGGGAGTGCAGTGGACACACAGCTGGACACTGGGCTGCCAGCTGCCCTGTAGGCCCCCTATCGGAGTTTCTCTTTTCTTTCAAAACATCCTGCCCGTGCACGGCCTCCAGGTTACCTGCTCTTACCCCTGCCCGCTCATGACCTGGATTTAGAGTTGGGTTTGTGGGTTTCTCCATCCCCCCTGCCTAGCAGGCTCCATACCACCTGGGTCCAGCTACCATTAGTTGAGAAGAACCCAGGACGGCGCATTCCTGAGGCCTCAACCCAGTGATTTCTTCACCTTCAGTAGCAGCCCAGCCCCCCACTCATCTGTGCAGAGAAGCAGGACATCGACTGTGGACAACCACCACGTCAGCCCAGAGAGGGGGGTGTTAAGCACGTTTCCCAGCACCCAGACCCAGCTGTCCAGTTGCGCTACACCGAACGAGGTCCCTTCCTCCGTACCGGACTCCGTGCCCTGTGTCTGGAGTGTTCGTACTGATTGCATTTGCCCTCAAGGAGCTCACAGTCGGGTGAGGAGCTAGGAAACGAGCAAAAGGGAATGCATGCGGGCTGGAGAGATGGACACCGACTGCGGGACCGCAAGGACAGTGGTGGGGAGGGGCCACGGCCGGCTGGAGGGACACAGTGCTGAAGGAGCCGGCCAGGACCTCATCCCCCGCCGTCTGCCAACAGAGCAGGGGCAGTGTCCTTGGACTGCAGTCGGGAGCACCTGAGTCCCTGAGCCCGAGCCTCAGTTTCCCTGTCTGTACAGTCAGGAGACTGTTCGTGAATATCCACCTGTGGCGAGGACCCGGGCACCACTGTCTGGCAAATAGGATGTGTTCAGTAAATACTAGTTATTCGCTTCATTCTGTAACTGCACTGTTATGATTTGTGTTCAGCACTGTTGTCCCTGGTCCAGAGAACTACCCAGAGGAAGCAGGAGGAATACACAGAATGTCCACTCACTGAGTCACCTTCCCTGACCTGAGACCAGATCATGGCAGACACACCCATACGCTTTCTCCTCCCACCAACCCTGCATCAGGGCCATCGGAGCCCAGCCCACAAGCGCACACGGTCCAGAGTCCTGGGGAGTCACAGGAGGGGCAGTGGGTCCCCTGCCAAGTGCAGCCCCTGGGACCCATCTGTCACTGCAGTAGAGAGCCACCGAATTTCTCATGACTGAAGAGGGTGGGTGGGTGGGGCTTCCACCAAGTGAGTGAAGACCCCCACACTCACCTGCCATCCCACCCAGCCGTGGCCCACCCACGGAGTCCCAACCACACCTGCCAAGTTAGCAACATACCCGTGGCGTATCAGGGCTGCCCGAGATGCCTGGGAAGGCTCCGTCCTCGGAGAATGAGCTGGTTTTCTGAAGTGGCAGCTTTCTGCTGAAATTCCTCATCCATCGCCGGCCGTGGTGGGAGTCTTCCCCCTGCCTTCTCGCTCTCTCTCTTCCTAACTGGTGAAATTGACAGTCTGCCTACATTAACCAGCTTTAATTTGCATGATCAAAGCGGATTTGTTCCAAGATGCAATGTTCTGCCTGCCCCTCCAAGCGCAAGCATCTTCAAGGAAGGCAAGACAAATCAGAAATAGCGTGTGGCCACGGCTGCCTTGGCCAGGAGTTAGCCTCGTCCAGGAGCAGGTGGAGGGGGGCCCCGGGGGCAGGGGAGGGCCTCCCGCCTGCGAGTGGGGAGGCGGCACCTGGCAGCTCGGATGCTGGCACCAGCCCCAGCATGGGAAAACCAAGCCTCTGGTGACAGATTACAGCAGAGGACCGAGCGGGAGTCCCAGCGAGGACACACAATTTCCTGAAAAGAGGCGCTGCTGTGCCGAATCCCTGTCAGTCACGGGTGTGTGGCGGGCTCAGAGTCTGACCCAGCCCGGGACCTGAAATCAGAAGATGAGTCTCAACTCCTGGCTTCAGCCCAGCGATCAGGGCGAGTTGCTCAACCAGCCAACTGCAGTTTCTTGCCCCCCCAGTGGGCGCCATGCAGCCAGCAGAGTGCTGAGTGGACTCCAGGCCCAGCACGCGGGGGCCCGTCCAGTCCCCTGGCTCTGGGGCCCGTCCAGTCCCCTGGCTCTGGGTGTCCCGAGCACATGATGGGCCCCGCACGCCAGGACCTCGGAGCTGACCCTTCTACTGTCACCTCATCTAAAAGTCCCCATGGACACCCCAGGTGGGGTTGTCATTCTCCGTTCAGAGAAAGCTGGGGGTCAGCAGGATGGACCTGTCCCCCAAAATAGAAAAAATTACGGTCACCCTTTACCGTATTAATGAGAACCGTGATTATCTTTACTGTTTCCCGGATCATGTTTCCACTTCACGGCGCTGATGGAAGAGGAATGCAAGCCGGGCTGGGTTCTTTATTATACTGTCACTACTTACTTATTTATTTCTGACTTTAAAAGAAGTTTAAAGGAAAATATTTTCGTGACAGCCCCCAAGTATGTGGTGGGCCCTGGGCCTGCTATGCCTGATGGAGAAGCGCCCCCCGCCCCTCCCGGCTATGAACACCCACGGTCATTAGCGGAGCCACCCTCACCTCAGTTCACGCACATGCCCAATGTCTGTCTGTCAAAGGGCTCTCCCCGAGGCTCCGGGGGGAAGTTGTTACCCAACAGATGAAGCTCCTGACTTACGGAGCTCGTGTTCTAGCACGAGAACACAGCTGTGCTGTGTGAGCAAATGCGTTCCGGATTTCGGGTCTTGAAAATGAAATGGTGATGGGAGAGGAAGTGATGCAATGGAGGGAATTCCTTTGGTGGGGAAGCCGGGGAGGTGACTGTGCCCTGAGATCTGGATGATGAGAAGGGGCCAGCTTTGGGGCAGTTCAGTGGAGAGCCGGTGCAAAGGCCCTGGGGTGGGGCTCATTTGCGGGCCAGAGGAGGCCGGACTGTTGGAAGCCCAGGGGGTAACGGGGGCAGGAAGCTGGATGTGTTGGAGGAACATGTTAAATAAGACCTCATCATCAGAAAAGTGGTTTTATCCTACTTGCAGTGGGCAGACATGGGAACGTTTTAAGCTAGGAAGTGATTATGTTGATTTATCTATTTTAAAAAGAGCATCTGGCAGATCTATGGAAAATTAACTCTGGAGGGGCAGCACAGGAAGTGGAGGCCAGATTTCACTCTGCTGTGAAGTCCGGGGAGCAAGCGAGTAAGGTCCATGAGGGTTCGAGACAGCAGATGGGTGAGGAATAACCACATTTGGAATCTGTCTCGGGTTGGCCTTTGGGACTGAGTGGGTTGTTCAGGAGAGATGTTGGAGCCGTGGACATGGGTTTGGAAGAAATCCAGGAAAATTTGATGTCATCAAAGCCAAGGAAAGAAAGCTTCCGAAAGGAAGCCGAGGTCAAGCGTCGGATGTCATTGGAAGTGGTGTGAGATGAGGACAGCGGTCTGGCCGCCGGACCTGACAGGACGTAGGTCCCGGGTGACTCGCTGGGGGCCGTTCGGTTGAGCGAGGGCAAGGGAAGCTGAGAGAGGGCCGCGGGCCCGGGAGGCGCGAGGCAGGGGCTCTGTGCTCCCCAAAGCCACACTGTCTCCACGACACCATCTTCCCACTGGACTCGAACACTCAGCCCGCTCTCAGGGGGCACCTCACCCATTGGCCTCTCCGACGTTACCTTTTCTGCCCACGGCAAGGTCTGCATCACGTTCATTTTAGATGCGCAGCTGCTGGCCAGCAGGGAGTCTTTCGATTCTGTCCATTAAATGAACGGATGAGTGTTTGGTCTCCATCTAACTCAGGGCTCTGGAGAAGTCTAGGGACACTCACTAATTCATCTCTCCATCCAGCAGGCTTACAAGAGTCTGGTGAAGGCTGCCTGCCCTTCCTTTGGGGATTCTGCTTGGGTCTCTTCTCAGACCTGTGATGTCATAACCATTTTGCCTAACTTGGAGAGTAACCAGTGTACAAAGATTCATTACGTACTTTCTGTGCACAAAACACACCTCCCCCAACCCCACAAACAGCACTGCCCCATAATGGGGAGGAGGAGATGAGGGCAGGACAGGGCGGAAAAGTGGACAGGACGGCAGGGCTAATGAGTGCTCAGGGGGACAGTCTCGGGACTGGGGCACAAAAGAATGTGGGGAGATGGAGAAATGGAAGGAGACTAGAGATGTCTCTTTTTCTTCATCGATCGACTGAGTCCTCCTGGTCTTAGGCACCCAAGATAGGAAACTAGGAGGGAAGAAAGCTCCGAAGGTGAGGAAGAACACTTCTAGGTAAGGAAGGTGCGCTGTGCTCGCGTGGAGTTGGAGGGACCCTTGAGAGCCCCAGGAGATGGGACCCGTTTGGATACACATAGGTCCGAGGTGCAGGCGGGAGAGAGATTTAGGAATCAACAACTCACAGGTTGATGTCGAAGCGAAGGGAGGGAATGGAACATGCGTGAACAGCACGGGGAGAGAAGGGGACAGGGTGGCAGCTGGGGGCCTCAGCATTTAAAGGTGTTTTAAAAGCTAAAAGAGAGCCGCAGGGGTTCTAGACGTGAGCCTGAGACAGAGCAGTCGAGGGAGGAGGAGATGGTGGGGGGGATGATGGGTCGAGGGGGAAAGAGTGCCGGGATGGGCATGGCCCCGGCACCAGCGGCCACCAGTGACCTGGAGAGCGTGGCTGGGTGCGGGGGTGGGGCAGCCAGGTGGCTGTGGAGGGAGGGGTTGATGGGCATGTGTGCTGAGCAGACTCGGAGGTGGGCAGGCAGACTGAGACCCTGCTTGGCAGACCTTCCCTTATCTTGGACCGAGGGAGGGAGGGTTCCTTGGTCCAAGACAAGGGAAGGGAGTCAAGAAGGGCTCGGAGGGGGGATTTCCCTGAGCAGCAGAGAGCCATGCGGAGGTGGGGAGAGCCCCAAGGGTTACGTGGGGTTTTTTGGTGGCACCATGGGATCAGTGCGGCCAGGGAGGGAGCCAGTGGGAGGCAGTGGCTGGCGGGATCCCTTCTGAGGCCCCACAGAGCTGGAAATGCTGACTCAGGGACGCCTGGCAGATGGTCCTCTGTCTCTCTGTCACGTGGACCACAATGGAGGACCCTTCTCCGGGCCACTCCCGAGGCAAAAGCAGGGTAAGGCCACACCGGCTGCGCATCCTTTCTACCCGCACCATCCGGGACTCCCAGCGCCCTTCCTGCCCTGCCGGCCTAGCACGTGCCGTGCCATTGCCCTTATTACCACCGAACCTGTCATCAGTCCCCCCGGCTGGACCAGAGGCCCCCGGAGGGCAGAGAGCTTAGTCTGTATTGTCCCAAATGCCCAGAGCTGCGTCAGCACTGGGTAGAAAGTTGTCCAATGATTAGTGAGTTGAAGATGAAAAGACCCTGAAGCTAAGAGTTTTCCCTCCTGTCTCTCGAACTGGAGCTGAGCCTAAGGGCATTTGCTTTTAATGACTGACTTCCCAGAGGGGAGAGAGAAGCCATACACGCTGTCACCCAAGCGTCAGCCGCTTCCCGATCACTCGTTCGTTTGACTCTGTCGTCCACGCCAGCACCCACAGCACTGTGCAGCCAACGGACTTATCGGTGGGCGGTGAAGCTTCTGAAGTCACCTGCCGGAGCTGGATGGGAATCTGGGTCTCCCAAATGCCAGGGCCACGCTCAGTCCACCAGGCATCACAGGTGACAGTTGAAGCCCTCCGTCATCTCTGTTTCCGAGGGACTGTCACTTTTCTCTAGGACATAGGGATGGCAGTCCTTTAAAAGCACACATGAAGGACATACCACCTCCGGATGGCCCTTAACGAAGCCCAGCCTGCAGCAAGCCCGCTCGGAGGCCCATCTCTCCTGTAATTACAGCTCGTGGAAGTCGGCGCTGGCCGGCGGGCGGTCAGGTGGGGGCCCCACTGCCTCCTGCTGAGTCTCTAATTAAACCAGCAGCAGCATCTGAGCGGCCGACCTGGCCAAGGATGGAGAGGAGCAGGTCCTGATGAAAAGGGGCCCTTGACATTCCCATGGGCCCCAGGGGGCTTGGGTCCACTGTCCAGCCATCACCAGACTGTGGACCCGAGAATGAGGCCACGCCGCAGCTTGTCTCCAGGGCTCAGATCCCCTTAAAATGTGAAACTCATTGCAAGCACAAAGAAGCACAAACCGGGCCCCTCCCTTCAGCTTCCTAGCTGTGGGTCTGTCCGGAGTGGCTTAGGTTAGAGGGACTTCCAGCAGTGCCCAGGCTTGGTGCCCCAGTGCTCCTAAGAGCCTTATCGTGGGAGAAGTGTCTGCGAACCCGTAAAGGAGACTCTGCCCGTCAGGAGGGTCGACCACTTTCCAGCTGTGATTCGGAAGAGAGGTTCCGAGGGTCTGGGCTCCTGGCCGATGGGACAAGCATCGCTCAGGCCTTCCTCTAAGACATGGCTTCTCTGGCCCCTCTGGACTAGGCACAAGGTTGAGTCTACCAATATCTAGCAGCAGGGATGACTAAGGAGTTTGCAGGTATCATCTCATTTAACCTCAGGACGGTTTTAGGAAGCCCATTTGACAGATGGGGGAACAGGCACAGAGTAGTTAAGTCACTTGCCCAAGGTCACACAGCTAATGCGTGGGAAGGCTAACAACCAATCCCCAAGTCTTTCCAACTGTGGGGTGTGAACCCAAGAGGTTTGACTTTGGGCTTCTACTTGTTGCCCGTAGCCTGCGTGACCCCCACAGAGGCCAGCGCTCCCCCCGTTCCTTGTCCAGCATGTGCTTGTGAGCACCTGCCAGCGGCTGCTCCCACACGGAGCCCTGCCCGCCCCCTCGGCCACATGGCCGTTCTGGCGACAGCAGCACAGCACCCTGAGGGCACACAGGAGCCCCTGCCCTCGCCTGGGGACAGGTTAATGATAATCATGCCTGTTGTCCAGGAGCCCAGAACTGTGCTAAATCCCTCATAGGCATGTTCCATCGGAATTTGGCAGGAATTCTATGCAATTATTTTGATATTTGAGAGAAACACACCTGTGAAATGTTTGGCAGTAATTGGAGATATGAGAACGATTACCATCATCATTTCGGTTATGAAATATTCCAAAAGCTCAGAATGAGGACAGAGAATAATGTAAGGCAGTTCCCCTAAATATAATATAATAGTTTCCCCTAAACTATTAGTAGTTTGCCAACAAATTGTAGGCAAGCATTTCTGAATAGACTAGAACAGGAGAGGATGGAAATGATCGGATGCACGATGTATGGAAAGAACCATGAGTATAAACATTGTTCACAAACGTTTCAGGTCCATGGGTGAGTGAGAGTATGTGTGAGTGTGTGTGTGTGTGTGTTCTGTGTGTATCAGACGCAGGCGGCAAACACAAGGCCCGTGTGTCGAATCCAGCCATTCACCTTGTTTTATCTGGCCCGGCACCTGTTTCTGCCCTCTCTTAACTGTTAAGGGGTGGTTACATTTACACGGTCCTAAAGTTACGTTCGGCCCTCGGAAGGTGACCGAGAGGCTGATGTGGACCCTGGTGAAAATGAGTTGGACAGCCCTGGTATAAGATGGCTCACTACATAGATCATGGTCAGAAACATGTGGAGTCTCTGGTATAGTAAATGCTTGTGTGTTCTCTATTCAGGTTTAACAGATATTAATATTTTGTCATACTTGCTTCAGGTCTTTTTCCAAGAAATACACATTATAGATTGAACTAAAACGAAGCACTCTGTGCATGCCTCTCCCTGTTCTCCTTCCTCTCCAGGAGCCCACGGACATGCCTCTGATCAGTCATTCCTCCAGCTGGTCTGGCCTCTTCCTGGTGAGCCAGGCTAAGGCAGCTCACCCAGGATCAGCCGAAAGTGTCTCAGCCAGCAGGGTTGCTAACTGATCAGAGGCCCTGCATGCTTGCAAATGTTCAGGGAAACAATTTAGACACGCCAGGGGGTCCTGATAAGAACATCTCACTGTTGACATAGAAGTTTAGGATTATGTAAACGCACTTCATGGGACTGGACCAGGGCTGAGGGGTCTGGCCTCATGCTCTGCAGCTGTGTCTCCAACATTGTGCTTCCCTTGTCTCCAGAAATGAGGAAACTGAGTCCTGGGGGAGGAAGATGGTCCTCCCCAAACTCCCCTGGGTCAGGCAGGAGGGATGCAGGGACAGAAGGGAAGGCAGAGGGACAGAGGGGGAAAGAGAGGGAGGAAGGGAGGGAGGAGGGAAGGGAGGAAGAAAGGAAGGAAGGAGAGACGTATTTCCGTGTGCACACCCCCTCCCCCCCAGAGAGCCGCATGTCCTCTCTGACCCCCCTGCCCTGTCACTCTGCCCTGCTCTGTTTCTCGTCATAGCACCTGTCCCCTGCTGCAGTGCACAATTATTTGCTTATTTTCCATCTCCACCCACTAGAACAGGAGGCCCGTGAGAGCAGAAAGCTTGATCGGCATGTTCACGGCTGTTTGCCGAGGCCAGGCATGCAGCTGGCACCAGACGAAGAGTGTTTATCTCTGTAAAAGTGTACAGAAAGCGATCCTATGTTGAAAGATGAAGCCACTGAGTGACACTGAAGTTAGCTGTCCTCACAGAGCCAGGTGACACGCTGGCAGTCCGGGTAAAGTGAGTCAAGCACCGGCGTGGCCCGTCCGCAGCCTGTGGTGACGGCTCACGCTCGCTGAGATCTCACTGAGAGCCGGGCGCTGTACTTCACGTTTGGCCATCATCACAGCCCTGCATGGAGGCCCTCCCCGGGGTGTCTGTCTCTGGTGGGGAGAGGAAGGCACAGAGGGGTCTGCCGCCTGTTCAAGGTCACACGGCTGCAACGATCAGAGCTGGGGTTCACACCCGAGCAGTCTGACTCCGGCACCCGTGGGCTTAATGCTGTGTCCCACTGTTTCCCACAGAAAATTCTAGAGCCAGGATTTGAGGGATGCTGACTCAGGGTTTTCAGAGTTTCGGGAATTTTCATCTCCTTCTCCCTCCCTCTCTCTCTTTTTCTAAAAGCAATTTGAGGAAAGTCAAGGCCGCACCAGTAGCAAAACAGCCCTTTACCGGGCACTGCAGAGCTCGCTGGGCGGTGAGGGCGCCGACGCTGGCGTGCAGGCCGCCGCCACGTGGTACTACTCCCTAGAGCACTCCGCTGACGACGACGCCTCCTTCTCCCGGGCCCTGGAGAATGCCACCCGGTAAGAGCCTGGCAACGTGGTTCCGCTGCTGTCCCCTGGGGCTAAGGTGGTGCTCAGGTGATGAAAGAGACCTGAGGCGTGGAACCTGGCACGGCCGCTCTCCTTTGCCCCATTCCACCAGGACACAGCTGGGGCTGACCCGACCCTTCCCTGGGCAGTGCTCACACCTGTGGGGGGCACAGACAGTGCTTGCCAGGGCCCCCGTCGGATGCCCCCGCCGAGAAGCAGCCGCTGAGCCGGTGCCGATGGAGAGCCTGCAGCCCTCAGACCCGGCTGCCCCTGAGGACCGTGTGGGGAGCTTTCAGAGGGCGGCGGGTGCGCAGGCCCCATAAGCGTCGGTATCTTTCAGAGCTGCCCCAGGTGACTCTACAGTGCTGCCAGGTGTCACCTTGCACGTGGGAAGTGGAGGCCTGCACCGGGGAAAATTCTGCCTGAGCCCACGCTGCCCCTCTCCCCTGGGGTGCTCGTCTGAGCTCACCGCTTGTGTGTCCTGCTGGTCAAGCTCATTGCTTCAAGCTTCCCTGCCTCAGGGAAGGTGTCCCTGACTGTCCCACCCCAGGAGCGGTTAACAGGCACCCCTACCCCATCTGCCTGAGGATGTGCTGTCCGCACCCCACTGCGCTTGTCAGGACCAGCCTACCCCTCAGGCCGTGGTGGGCTCGCTGGGGCCAAGAGCTGTCTTATATGAGTACGAAGCTGGTGCTCGAGAAGTGAGTTTTAAATGGAACCGAAACTTAGCCAAGGTTCTGGCTCTCTCTGCCTGTGGAGCCCCCTGGGGACGAGACCACCGTGGGGACTCCGCTGTCCGTCACCTTGGAGCCCGTCTCAGGCCCCTCAACATGCTGCTCCGTTTCCCTGGGAAGAATGTGCTTGGGTGGTTTTTGACATCCTGTAACTCCTTTCCTCCCCTCCAGGAGGTCCGCCCTCGCCTTTGCTCTTTGTCGCTGGGCACAGAGCCAACGCCAAGGCTCAGAGGCCTGTGCTGAACTTGACTGTGTTGGGGAGGGATGGACCGAAGCCTGTAGAGACCCACTGCCTGGGGCGGTCTCTCCACCCAAGAGTCTGTGGCTTCCGAGTGGAGGCCCATTAGCTCAGGATGAACCTTTGTTCTGCCCACTGGGATCACGGGGACCCTCCAGCAGAGAGCTTAGCTGGACACCACACAGTCAGCCGCTCTTCCTGGAGGCCCAGGCTCAGGGCACACCAAGAACTCACAGGTGCCTGAGTCCTGAGAGGCTCAGAACCAGGTCGGGCCTGGCGTGGATCTGTGCTGAAGAGCTCGGGGCTAGAGTTCTTGCCCCAAGTTTGCCTTTAACTGGCTTTGAGGGCAGTCTGTGCACCAGGCAAGAGCTAAGGTCTGAGGAAGGACAGGTAACACAGGAAGGCTTCCTTATGGACTCCAGTCTTCCCTCGGCTCAGGCCCTCCTCCTCTTCTGGCCAGACCTCTTCAAGGAGGTGATGGCCTCCCTGCCTCCAGTCCCCTTGGCAACGCCCCCCCACAGAGCTGCCAGTGTGTGACCGTTCCATAGGTTTGCTGTCATTCCTGTCCTGCCCTCTGCTCTCAGGGGGACCGTACCTGCCCTTCCAGACCCTCACCCCTGGCCCCACCCCCCTCAGAGCCTTCCCTACAAACCCTGGAGCTGCCCAGCAGACCGGCTAAGGGGGTGGTAGCCTTCCTCATCGAGGGACTTCCACAGGTGTCATCAAACTTGGTTATGACAACATCTCTGCACGGCGGGACCCCATGGGCCCTGTTTCTCAACTGAGGAGATGGCGCATCAAGGAGATGCAGGGGGCTGAGAGGGATTCAAAACCTGCTGGGCGCCAGGCCCGCTGAGGTCTGCCCGATTCTCGCCAGGCCAGCCCTTCTCAGCACGCAGCTGGGCACCGCCCCTTGCTGGGGCCACTGTGCTGAGCTGGGGCTTCTGAAATTCATTCCCATCCCCCTAAAGTGGGAGCAGGTGTGAAACTTGGGGAGTCTGAAGCAGGGTTTTCTACCTCCTCACTGTTGATGTTCAGGCTAGAAAATTCTTTGCCGGGGAGGGCTTGCCTGTGTATTGTAGAATGTTTAGCAGCATCCCTGGCCTCAACCTACCAGAAGCCAGTAGAAACCTTTCCACCTCCAGCTCTGACAACTGAAAACGTCCCCAAACATTGCCACGTGTGCCCTGGAGTGAGGGTCTCCCAGGTGAGAGCCCAGCTGAGAGTTCATGTGCATGAAGCATCCTTGAGGCATGTGTGTTTTAGGATGCACAGTATTTTATGTATGGGCTGCTCCATAGGATGTTGTAGTTATTTTACCATAAAATGTTTTGCTCCCAAATCTTTAAGTGACGCTGATGTTCTGCAAAGACGCCTGTCTCATAAGTGTCTTGATCCTGAGATGCATCTCCGTGGACACCGCGTGTGACCGCGAATGGCCCTAAAGCAGACCAGCCCATGCGCCGTGCCCCCGGCTACTCCGTCGAGCCAGCTGGGGAGTTTGAGGAGGGTGCATGCTCCCTGCAGCCTGTGCACAGGGGCTTGGTGGCCGAGGGACCCTTGCCTGGGAGAAGCCTTTACCCTGCACGTTGTCTATAGAGCTACGTGTCACGAGACCCCTCCTCTGTCCTCCTCCTACCAGGGACTACTTCATCACCTGCCCCGTGATTGACATGGCCAGCCTCTGGGCAAGGACGGCCCGAGGGAACGTCTTCATGTACCACGCTCCCGAAAGCTATGGCCGAGGCAGGTAAGGTGGCTGTGTGGCCGCAGCGGGTGTTGGCGAGTGAGGGGAGTCTGGCAGGAGGTCCCTGTCGCTTGTGTTTCTGTGATCCCCAGGATGGCAGAGAAAAGAGGGCCGGACTGAGGTACAAGTCCTGACTCAGTGACGTGGGACTTGTCACGTAATCTCTGTGAGCCTCAGTGTCATCGTCTGAAACGTGGGTGTAACAGTAACAGTAACAGCCGCTGTATTTTATAGTATTGTAGGACGGGAAGCAAAGTGACGAGATACAGAAAGTGCAGCAGTAGCTGTTAACGGGCTAGCCTGCTGGGGAGAAGGCTTTGATGTCTGAAAATTGAACACTTGGCTTCGCTTCCGCAGTGACTCTCCACAGCGTGAAAGGGTTTGGGGGCAGCAAAAGAAACATTTTGTTTACACCTACTTTATGGACCTTTCTCACTGCCAGAATAGATTTAATGCACCTTATCATAAAATTCCAGCTGCAATAAAATGACCAACATAGAAAAGAAAAATAGGAGGTACAAGGAAAATGGAGTCCACAGGGAGAGAAGGGACACCAGCGGGCTCAGAACGAGGCCCTCACTCCTCAGGAGCCGAGGAGAAGGGTAAAAAGATAAAGAAGAACTAGGGTTTGGGTCCTAGCTCCAGCAGCTCAGCAGCGCCCGAGCCTCCGGGAGACATCCACCGGTAACCGAATGTCAGAGCCCAGAAGACCCCAGGATCGGGCGGTTTGGTTTTATCTGACAGTGGAAGCCAGGATGCTACAAGGTCATCGATCACCCACGTCTGGGGTCTGTTTTGTGGGTGACAGGGTGGAGCTAGAGCCCCACTGCTCACCGGCTGTGCAGTCTTGGGCCAGTTCCTTTGCCTCTCTGATTTCAGTGTCCTCATCTGCAAAATGAGGCGAATTATCCATCTCCTACATGGCTTTCACCTGAGTTGTTTTGCAATAGTACGGCGTCAACATACATAATTTCTCATTGAAATTGGCAACATCTCTATAGTAGGCTTACTAATAGCCACCTAAAGATACCAGGCCCCGACCCCCGAAACCTGTAGGAAAACGGGCTTTGCAGATGCAATTAAGTTAAGGACCTTGACATGGGAAGATTCTCTGGGGCCACCCTTGGTAGGCCCTATGTACAGTCCTTGTTAGAGAGAGGCAGGGAGAGATTCGGTATACCCCAGCACCCACCCCCGGGCTGGAGTAGCAAGAAATGCCTCCTGCCTCAGAGCCCCTAGAGGGAACGTGGCCCTGAGGGCACCTTGTTTGGGCCCAGTGAAGCTGATTTTGGAGTTCCAGCCTCCAGAGCTGCAAGACAGTAAATTTCTGTTCTTTTAAGCCACCGAGTTTGGAGTTATTAGTTGCAGCAGCCGTGAGAAACTAGTACGGCCCCGAAGGCACACTAGCTTCCCCAAGCTCCCGTTATGTCCCTGGTTTCCCCTGCTTACTCACTTGGTTTATACAGTACTTTCCAACACATCTAGGACCTTGGCGAGGTCAGTAGGGTTGAAGTTCATCTCTGTTTTACAGAGGAAGAGTGTGCGGTTCAAGGAGTTCCTCATGATGTTCCCAAGGACTAGCAGTGACCTGCCCATAGCTTCTCTGAGTCCGAGAAGTCTTTTCCAAGTAAAGCACATGGTCTCTCAGCTTAGAGCACTTTATAATTTCAACCTGATCTAGCATCTGCATCTGGGTTGTGGGAGGAAAAGGGACAGGCAGGCTAGGGTTCCGGTAAGAAGACATTCGGGAGAGAAGGCATGAGAAAAGATGCTGATGGTACGGGCAGGGATGAAAGGAGTCCTGGTAACCCCGTGGCCACCCCTGGCCAGGGAGGCCCAGTGTGGGCCAGCGTCCGTAGCATAAGCCTTGGCTGCAACTTCTGAAGGCCAGGCTCTCAGGAATGCAAGGATGCCCCGGGCACAAGTCCTTGCGTCCAATTCTCTGCCTCCCTCCCTTTCCAGGAGACATGACAAAAGGTACGATACTCTTGCGGCAAGTTCATAAAAACCCTGAAAAAAATACCCACATACCTTTCACCACCCAAATGCAAACTGGCAAAAATGGATAAATAAATAAGAAATGCATCTACAGCAGGAGGTCAAAGCAAGACAAAAGGATCCATGGGATTCCAGCCGGGACCCATCGTGCTCTGTCCCCACCTGACTCCTTTCCCGGGGCTGCCTTAACCCAGCACCACAGCAGTTTCCAGGTTTCCAACAACACGGATGAATGGTTCTGGAGGCCAGGATCCCAACCTCTGACAGCCCCAGCCATTTCCTGGCAAGTAGTGGCCGTCTGCCCCCTCTGCGTCTGTGGCCAAATTGCTCCTTTTTATCAGAGCACCAGTCATGTTAGAGTCAGTACCCTCTGGGCCTTCATGTGCATGCACCCCAGGGCCCAGAGACCCTCCCGGCATGGGGCGGGGGGTGTCCTAGGTGCTCAGGAAATTGTGCTGGAGGACGGAAGGTGATCCAACTGCCTCATCTGACAGGGCGGGAGGGGGGTCATTCCAACCCGGTGTATAGGCTACTTGGGGCTTGGTTTTGCTACCTGCAAAATGGGAGTAGAGGGGTGCACCCAGGTCTGCCAGGGGGAGGGAGCAAGGCAGGGGACCCAAGCCCCCAGCCCCTTTCCAACTGTCTCATAGCCAAGCCTCGAGGGAAATGTACGGTCTGCAGCTGAGAGAGTGCGAAGAGCCAGTGCGCTCACCTTGCAGGGGCCTTCTAACTGGCTGTCATTTTTGGAGGGGAGAGGCATTCAGCACCCGACCCACTTGACAGGCAGAGGCGGTGATGATGTGAACAGAGGAGGAAAGTATCCTGGTTGCAGCAGGGACCCTGGGCCGGCCGCCTTGGTTAGAAACCAGCTCTGACCCTTATTAGCTCGGTGACCTAGACCAGCCACTTTACCTCCTCGGTGACTCAGTTTCTTCATCTGTAAAATGGGGATAAGGAGAGTGGTACCTCCTTCGGAGAGTCCCTGTGGCGATTAACCTGTGAGTGCTGAGAGCATCCTTCCTCGCGCCCTTCCGGAGGTGTGCCTGCCAGCACCCCCATCTGTCTGTGCTCTCCCCACCGCAGGCACGGAGCAGACACTCAAACCCTCAGACCCATGAATGAGCCCCAGGAACTAATTCAGCTCGGTGGCAGGTGTCTCGCCTGTGCCCTGGAGCTGTCACACCTCTCGTTTATTTCTGGCTCAGGTCTACAGACTTAGAGTGCATGTGTACGCCGTGCGTCCCCGGCCATCTGGCTCACCCTCCCTCCCCGTGAGCGCTCGTTAGCTTTCCTGGCGTGGCTAGGGAGCAAACCCGATGAATTACCACTTTTTCCCCGACTGTGGTTAGTGAGTCACAGACGAGTGTGACTCTGTAACGGCTCACCTCGGTTATGGGTGGGATTTTTGTCCCTGAAATTGAGGGGCGAACTCTGTGAGGAAAGTCTTGACTTATTTTGAATGGGGGGTGGGGTAGGACTCTTGGGGTTAAAAGTCTAGCCAGGCTCCGTGTAGGATGTCCGTCCACTCTTTCACTTGGGGAGAAGTAGCTCAGTGCAGTGGAAGAACATGCTTTTTGAGGTTAATGCCATCTCTTCCACTCTGAGTTTTCTTCACATGAGCCCGTGCCTGTACCTCAATTTTCTTACCTATAAAATGGGTATAGTCACACCTTCTTCACAGTGTGAAGATTCAAGTCAATGAATGTTAAACAAACCAAAGGCGCATTGTAGCTGTTCAATATTGGTTCTTTTCCTTTTAGGAAAAATAAGGTTCTAAGAAGAAAAAAAAAACTTAAAATGACTGAATAGTCAGTAATGTTCTATCTTTCTCGGTTGTCCCAACCCTGGAAAACAGAGCCGTAAATTCTAGACTGAGGACATTTCGTACAGCACTGCGTTTGCATCCCAGACAGAGCTGTGCATTCCAGGGGCTTTTAACATGTCAGATTCAGAATATTATCTTTCTCATTGACTCTCTTGGTGAGTTTGTTGGCATTAGCGAACCAAAGAAAATAATCCTTGGTGGCTGGATTCTTGAACTGGGTCCATTGGTCTGGCTGCATCCTGTGTCATTAACAAGATCATTTCCTAGTAAAGATAGAAGTCAGTCATTTCCTGAAACCGGCCACTCCAGCCTGGAGATACGGGTCGGCCTCTGGTATGCATTCTCTTCTGCACCGATTCAGCAGGTATTACCTGCTGCCTTCTATGCCCCTGGTTGTCCTCTAGATCCTCGAGATGGAACAGCTGGTAGGACAGCCTCTGGAAATGGGCACCCTGCCAGGGACCGGGGCTGACAGGGTGGGGTGCAAAGAACAGGCAGCGCGCACATACGTACGCAGGGCCCATCCAGGCAACTGCCCTAGGGAGGGGAGGGGGCAGGGCCTGCCATGCTCAAGGGTGAAGAAGGAGGCCGGGAGCTGGAGTCTATTGAAGAAAAGGGAAGTGGCTGGCGATTCAGGGAGCAAAAAGGGTCCTGTCGTTCACATAGAAGTTTATAAACAATGATGCGCAAAAAAAGTAGTATTTTATCTGAGTGTAATGGAAAGGCATTGGAGATTTTGAAGAAGACACAGTATACAGACTGCCCATTGGTCTTTTCTTTCACATTCAAAACCCAGCTCTGTAAAAGCCAAGTTTTTTTCTTTTCTTTTCTTTTTTTTTTTTTTTTAATAGAATGTAGAATAGGAACCCTGGTTCCCCGTGCCATGGTCAGTTAGTTCATCAGAAAATCCAATTAAAATGGGAACTCACGGAAAATGAGTACGACAGGTTTATACCTCACACCTTCAGGCTTCACTCTAAGCAGGCACGAGTGTTCGGCTGGCATTGCTTCAGCCCGGGGCCAGAGGCGCAAGCAGGTAAATGCTGTTTGGCGCTCTCCCTTTGAGATTCTTGCAAAAGCGGAAACGTGATGCGTGGTCTGTGGCTGCCAGTCTTGCTTTCTTGAAAGCCGGGCATCCGCACAGTGTGTGATTAAGCTCTCTAATTGCCGTAACAAACAGGATGGGGTAAACAGGCTAGAGACAAACGCTGGCTCTGGGTAAACACCGAACTTCCTGGTGGGAAAGATGCCTGGGGCCAGGAAAGTTCAGCCTCTTCTGAGCCACAGTTTTTCGTGCTTTATGTCGGGAATTAAAGGTCCGGGTTAATCCAGCAAGGCCGCTGAAAGCTTCCACGGCGCTGCCAGGCAATAAATCATCCCGCTCTGCTGGGCTTTGGGGAATTAGGGAAATATTGCAAGCATTTCACTTGGGGCAGGAGGTGGGACTGTAGTATTTTAAGTAAATTGGGGAGCTCGTTTTTTAAGGCATTACGTAGGAATCCTTTTGTAGAACAGAAGTGGTTGGTCCATAATTCATAGGCAGAATTTGAACTTTTTGCACGTTAGATGTGTCCGGGGAGAAGCCCACAGACAGGCTTCTATGTGCAAGTGACTGAGCAAAGTTTCAGCTCCTCAGCAGAAAAGCCTGGGAAGCAGAGGGATTTTCATTCCCCTGGTTCCCGAATTTCCTTTGGAGGAAATTATCTAGAGATGCCAGCTGGAGATAAGAAGGGGAATCTGTTTTATGGTCATGAGGTCAATAAACTTCCTCCTACAGACAGAACAACAGGGAAAGAAGTTTCTGGAACAACAGGCTCTCAAATTGGTCTAATCAGATGGGCCAGAGTGAGGGGCCTTCTCACCGCCTAAGCCTCTTGAACCCATTTCCCTTAGAAGAACCACACCCATCGTGCAAGAAAGAGCCTGCCCGCTCTCTCCCCTCACCTCAAGCGTTGCCCAGCTCAACCCGTCTTCCCAGCTCAGCTCATTGCGTCAGCAGGGCCGAGGTCAAGTGCCTTCCTTTGGTGACACCATCTCAGTCACAGTGCCCCCTAATTAGCTCCCAGCGTTCGCCAGTGAGGGTCCCTTGTGCTGGCGTCAGAGCGCTCGTCAGAAGCTGGTACCATGAATAACCTCTGAGGTGTGTGGCCCCACCTGCAGGATTTAAAGTGAGTGGGATGGCTGAAAGGTAAGGTGGGCGGGGGGCGGGGGGCGTCGTGTAGAAAGGATCGGCCTCTGCCTTTCCTGGACAACTCAGGGACCCTGAGATTTGTCACTTCCAACCTTTATTCTCCCACCGCTCCAGGATCGGCTCTAAAAGAAAGGCAGCTTGCAAATTGCCTCCTACTTAGAAAAGGCCGACGTCCCCGACCCCTTTAAGAAGCGGCCCCCTTCCTCTGGCCTCAGTTCTCACACCTTGGACAGAACCCAACCTGAAGGACCTTAGCGAGCATGTCATTTTGTAATTCCAAGACTTTCTGTTCTTTTGGACCAGGAACGATTCTGGCTTCACCTTGCAGCGTCGTGACGCGCTTCTCAGCGCGACGACCCATGAGGCCCAGAGTGCTGGGGGCTGTTACCCGTCCTAGCGGCTCCCAGGCAGCCACGCCCTCGCCCAGGCACGCCTCCCTGTCCCCTCCCCACGCAAAGCACAGAACCCGCTCCACGCCATCCCATGCTCTGGGTCTCTGCCCGAGATACCCCTCCCCGCTGTGGCCCTCTGGCTGAGTCCCCACTCCCCTCTCGAGGCCTAAGTCAGCTGTGATTTCATCTCTGACTTTCTATAAACTCCTCTCCATCTCCTTGTCCGAAACAAATAATATCACTTTCCTCTCTCCTCTTATGGCGCTTTGTAAATATTTCTATCATTCGCTGTCTAGCTGTCACTTTATCTATCAGTCGTACAACTCACGGCATTTTGTGTTGCGTGTGTGTGTGTGTGCGTGTGTGTGTGTGTTTTAACCTGACTACTTCGCATTTCCTGTGAGGCCGCAGCTCCCTCCCAGAATGGCTGGCGTACTCCCCCTTTATCCCCAGCACCCATTCAGAGCGGGACACACAGTGAGCTTCCGCCCAGTGTGGCTCCAGAGCGGTCTTGTCCCGACGTCCTATGTTGGGCCACCATCCTCTCTAAACTACATTTACATCCTGAGACCAACCCGCACGCAATCACCCCTCAGGCTATGTGGCTGGTCAGCTCTTCCCAGTCTGGCCAACTGTCACATCACCAGCATGGGCCGGTCCTCCTCTGGTGGCAGTGTGTACGTTGTAAAGGAAGTCCATTCAGCCTGTCTCTGTGAGCATCTGATGATACCACGTGGGAGGCTGAATAGGGCTGATGAGACCCAACTTACAAATAGAAGACCCAGGGCTCGGAGAGCTGGTGCTGGAAGTGGGGTTTAAGCTGAGCCCGCTCAGCTTGGGCAGGGAGAGCATCCCCAGGCCCCGCACCCACGTCTGACAGTGAGAAGATCCAGACCTGGCCTGAGCACAAGACAAGCAACTTGAGAAGTCAGATTTGGGAAGATTTGACCAAAGACCGCAAATGACCACTGAAAGCTAAGTAAAACCAGCAGGACCACACTCCCATATCACTGCGGCGGATTTGTGTATCTGGTTTATCAGCGATCAGACGCAGCACGGAGCAAAGAAGCCAAGTCAGCAGTGTGCAGGGGCCATCTGCCCCAGACTGCACACACCCAGCTGTCGGGTGTCTCCTTTTTTACCTTGTCAGGCTCTGGTGTTTTCTCCTGCGTCTCCTCCTGCTGATGCTGCGTCCAGATCCCTTGTTCTTCCTCCAGAGGGTCCTGGGACTCTCAGCCAGGGCCCAGACTCACTGCAGACCTGGTCCTCTGCTCCCAAATGCCGTCATCCGAGGTTCCCACTGTCGGTCCCTCCTCCAGATGTCTGCCTTAAACTGCTCAAAATAACTCCAGCGTCCTGATAAAGATCAGCCCTGCTAAGGAAAAAACAAAGCAGAAGCCCTCGCACACGACACATCAGACGGACTGGAATGCCAGGCCTGGCCCCCCCCCAAAGCCGTGCCCTGCAGCCTTCCTGGGTCACCAGCGCCGGTGGGCTTTCGCCAGCTTCCACCAGTTCTCGAGAGCCGATGTGCATGTCTTTTCCCATCTCCATGTTCCGTGACATCTGTTGGTAATTTGAAATTGTCTATGGCGGGAGTATTGACACCATGGAAATTGGCTCATGCTACAAAGGAGGACCTCACCACGCCGTGCATGCCAGCTGTGAGCCGTGCACCAGCCCTTCCTGAGAACGTGATCGAATCTATGTTACCTCACCCAGCAGAGGGGCGCATGGACCCTTTTGTACCAACTCCCACATAATATCAAGGAGCTGGCAGCCTTCTGAAACCCTGGAATGGAACCCCCAGGTTAAAGACCCCCCATTCTCAACCTTTCAGGTATTTCTTCTCCCAGGAAAAGTGCAAAAGTAAATGGGCATGTGAGCCAGAACCTGGGCCAGAGATTTGAAATATTTTATTGCAAAACCTAGTTCAATGTTTGGAAGGATGAACGTGTCACCATTTTATGGACAGGGACACGGAGGCCCAGAGAGGCTATGTATCTCGTTTAAGATTTTACAGACACTAAGCCATTGACTTAGGATTTGAACTGAGGACACTGGTCTTGAAAGTGTGTCTCTGTCCATTCAAAAAGCAGCTCTCTTTGGAAGAAGCAGTAGACAAGGCCACTGTGGGGGGGGGGGCAGAAGGACACCCCCAAAATGCCCACATCCTAATCCCCTCAACCTGTGACTCTGTGACCTTCCACAGCAAAGGGACTTGGCGGATGCGATCAAGGGGAAGGACCGTGAGAGAGCAGATTGTCCAGGGTCTTCCAGGTGGGCCCAATCTGATGACACGGTCCCTGGCAGCAGAAGAGAGCGGCAGAGGAACATGTCAGAGAGTGAGGCGTGCGAAGGACTCGCCTCCCGGTTGCTGGCTTTGAGGCTAGAGGAAGGGGGCTGTGGGTGGTGGCTGCTGGGCGCCCAGGACGGCCTTCGGTTTACAGCCCGGGGGGAAAGGGGAACGTGGGCCCTCCAGCTCCAGGAACTGCATGTCGTCCCAACCCCCATGGGGAGGCGGGTCCTTCTCAAGGCCTCCAGAAGGAAAGACACCTTGATCTCAGCCCAGTGAGATGGAGGCAGGACTTTCGAACCCCAGAGACCCTGAGGGAGCGTGTGCGTGTCCTCTGGAGCGACCACGTGCGGCAGTAGAAGAAACACAGCGCTTTGGGTCAAGGGCCTCCTGAGGAAAGGGCCGTTGCCCCTTCTGCCCACTGGGACAGGAAGGAGCAGGCCCCGGTGGTTCAGCGGAGGTGACAGGGCTGTCCCCGTTGCTTCCCCGGTTTCTCTGGAGCTTTGAGGAGGTGCGGACCCCCACGAGACCAGTGGTGATGTCGCTGGAGGGCTCCCATGCAATGAGGCTGGCGGGGACAGCAGGCCTTGGAGCCACAGGCGGGCTGAAGTCCTGGCATTGCCATTAACAGATACGGGGCCTCGCCAAGAACACAGCCACTAGGAGACCCCACGTTTCCTCCCGTGTAAAAACTCAGCTAACTACTCCGGTAATGTCTGTGCATAGGGGCCCTGGGGTCACAGGGGTGAAAGCGATTTATCACCTGCCCCGTGTGGGGGTGTGTGAGATACAGCTTCTGTGGGCCTTGTTACAACTTCCATCTTCCTGGCATTCTTTGCTTTGTGTTCCTTTGTCCTTTGTGGGCCTTTAAACAACACTGAGAACTCAGCCCGTGAGTACCTTTCGGGGGGCCCTCAGTGCCCTGCCCACAGGGAGAGCACACAGTGAGGCCGAGACCCTCTGCTCTGAACCCTGGCTCTCCGTGTCTCTGGGGTGCCTCGCCTCTTTGGGGTGTCCTTTGGAGAACAGGGAAGGGAGCACCTGTTCACCTCTGGAGAACAGGCAGACGATGCATTCACTGGCCGGCTGGTCCTGGAGGTCGGCGTGCAAAGGCCTGCCGGGTCCCTGGCACATCGCAGGTGCTCAGCAGCCGACAGCTGTGATGGGCCAAGCAGAGCTGGTGGCGAAACAGGCCAGCTTGGCGCCCGCAGAATCTGGCTGTTTCTGAGCTCGAGCACAACAGTCCTGGCGCTGGGCATGGACTTTGCTCTTCAGGCCCCAGGAGCCTATAAATTTTGTGGCACGGCCCCTTCCTGCTTCCCTCTCAGGAACAAAGCTGAACCCCCCTCTCTAAGGGGGTCCAGGGTGCCTGGCGATGGCATGCTGCACCCTGTGGTTCTTACTCTCCCATCCCGACAGACTGCAGCTGGTCCTGTAGGTCACACATGTCCCCTCTCCCTCCCACGAGGCCACCTGGTGTCAGGGCCCTGTGTCGACATGGTAACACCACACCTGTTATAATGCCTGGCCTTGGTAAAAACGGTTGTTTTAAGGAGCTGCCACGTGCTGTGGCTGGTTTGGTCTGGTTTTTCACGATGAGGAAACTGAGACAAAAGTCAGATGACATCCAGTTACACGGGCAGTAAGTGACCGAGCTGAGTCTCAGCGGAGTGACTCAGCCTGCTGCCTGTCACGTGTACACCTGGTGATAATGCTCGTGGTCATAGGAGGCATTTCGGCTCTGGAGTTCCTCAGAAGTCCCCCGGCTAAGCTGGGACCTGGCCACTGGGCCCCAGCCCCGTCCCTGTTGGTCCTCAGGGTCGCTAGCCTCGCTCAAGAATCCCCGTTCCCAGTCTGGGGGAACCGCGGGGAATCGCTCTGAGTCAGAGCCACAGCCGCACCGCGTACTCACAAAGCGTCTCCCTTGGTGCTCAGCCATCCTCTGCCCAAACTGCTTTCGTCTGGGACCCACCTAGTCCGAGACTGTGCCCGGGACGCCTGTCCACTGGGTGCTCTGCCCCTTGTACCGCACAGAGGAGACTTGCTGGCGACCCTCTGTACCCTGCTCAGAGTTTCTGCTGTTACCTTAACAACAGCCAGTTGCATCAGGAAGGAGAGGGAACACACGATGCATTTACCTTCGAAGTACCCGCTCCGTACACCTTCTTGCTCTGGTCTTCCCGTCATCCCTGTGAAGCGGGTATTCAAACACCCATTCCATAGACGATGACGCAGTGGATCCGGAGGTCTGGCAACTTGCCAGACGTCACCCACCCTAACGCGGGGGGAGCAGCCACACCCCTGGGCCTTTTGGTTAGCATCATGCTTCCTAGCAACGCTCCTGATCCGACTCCATTGTTCATCTTACTGTGTGTCTCTGGGTAAATGGAGAAACCTCTCTGGACCTTGTTTTCCTTGTCTGAAAAATTAGAGACTGGCTCTTAAGGTAAGTTTGAGGGCCACTACAAGGCCAGAAAACACAGTCTTCACAAGAGACCACGTCCGCCCTAACCCCAAGTGCGAGTTCAAAGGGGTCCCCACATCATCCTCGGTTTGACCGCTCACTAGAAGGTCGCACAGACCGCCGCCCTGAGTGGTACTCGTCACAGGGGAGGGCACAGACGGAGGTCCCCAGGGGAAGAGCGGCAGTCGGGGCCCGGGGTGGGGATGAGGTTCCCAGCGCAAAGCTCCATCGCTGTGTCTTGTGGAATTAGGAGGGGCCGCTCTCTCGACGTCGATGTGTAATGGCACACACTGAGTTGTGCCACTCGGGAGACTCACTGGAACTCGGTGTTTGAAAGTTTTACTGGGGACCCGTGAGGCAGGCGTGATTGATTGGTTGGTTGATGGCCCGTGTGGTTAATCTCAGTCTCCAAGTTGACTGGGACTGTGGGACTCAGATCCCCCATCCTAAGTCACATGGTCAGTGTTACGGCATGGCCAGCCCCCACCCTACCACGGTAGGATGTGGTCGCATGTACCGGGCGATCCGGTGTGGCCAGCCTTTTCCTGAACAGAGACACTCCTGTCAGGGATGACATCAGCTACGCCCCTGACAGTGAGGACAAAGGCCAGACCTCTCTTTGGGGAAAGCCAAGTTCTTTACTGTTCAGCTATAACATCCCTCCCAGCTCCCCGCCACCCCCGTTCAGTCCCAGGACCCCACGTGCCCCTGGGCTGGTCTCCCCAGTGCCAGCTCCCCCTCCGTCCATCCAAACCACTCGTCTGGCCTCCGGATCTTTATCTCCTTCCTCCTGCAGCCTGCGAGATACTCATTCCGCCGTAGAACAGACTTATATTTAGGGACCTGCCGCCATGTGCAGGCACTGTACCGGGGTGGGTCACGTGGGCGCACGTCATCAGCCTTGAAGAGTCAGGAGCGTGCACGCCGTATGTGAACAAGGGCTGGCACAGAGAAGGGCTCAAAACAGAGGCCCCTTTGAACAAACAGGGGTTTGGCTGACATTGTTAGTACCGTGGCTGGAGATGGTCAAAAACATTCTCTGGGACAGCTACTTGCAGGACTGTTCCCAGAGACTGGGGCGATCAGTATGGCGTTTACTTTAACCAACACACAGGCCACAGGCCCACCCCCAGGGGGCCGCCGCACTGAAGGTCCAGCCAGACTGCAACTGAACTAAGCACTAAACAGCAAGAGAGAAAAGTCTTCACTAGGGGAGGAATGTTGGTTGCCAGCTCATTTGGTTTTTCCAGCAGTTTATGACCCTCTTCACCTTTGCTTCTCCTTATTTCCGTGTGTTTTCTCAGCCCGGAATTGCTGGCCGATGTTCAGTACGCCTTCGGACTGCCCTTTCACCCTGCCTACGAGGGGCAGTTTACCCGGGAGGAGAAAGGCCTGTCCCTGAAGATCATGCAGTACTTTTCCAACTTCGTCCGGTCTGGGTGAGTGGCCCTTGTGCACCCCGATGCTCTCATCGCGCTCCCCCGCGCCCCACACTGGACACAGGGGCCGTGTTTTTGCGCTGATGGATTCGTGTTTGCCTCCCTCCATTGGGCAGTTGCCTGCCCCTGGTCTCCCTGGCTCGGGCTCCCCTTTCCGGCCAAAACTACCTTTGCATAGATTCATCTCGGCCCAGAAAAGTTTCAGTCTGACTCTGCCTTGTTCTACCGCATTTGATGGCCCTGGGTCAGGGTTTCTCAGCCTCAGCCCTGCGGACCCTGGGGCTGGACCGCTCTCTGTGCGGGGGACCGTCCTGGGCACTGTAGGCTGCTTGGCAGCATCTCTGACCTCCACTTCACCCCCATCCCTCTCGTGAGAACTGCAGCTATCTGGGACATCGCCAGATGTCCCCTGGAAGGCAGAGTCACCCTGAGTTGCGAACCGCTGCGTTGGATTATCAAATTAAGTGAAAAAGCTCAAGACTCGTCATTATCTGCTTCCAGCCGCCCCTACGCACCTCTCCTCCAACCCTTTTAGCAGACCGACTGCTCCGAGTCCCAAATTGTCTCCTGCTGCTCCTCCCACCTGCAGCTCACCTGTCTCCCTTTGCCCCTTGTCGTACTCGCACTGGTCACCTGGCACGGTCCCAGGACACCCGGAAAGGTAACAGGTCAAAAAGTCATGTTTCAGAGACAAGCTACTGGCAATCGGAAATGCAAAACCCAACCATGATTAAAAGCAGGACAACAGAGAACTTGACACAGTATTTTGTGGGAGTTAAATGGAAAGACCTTTCTTTTAATTTGGAATTTGAAAATGTCTCACTACGGGTGTGACATGGAAGCTGGGCCTTAGGGGGTGGATAGGATCCTCGGGTAGGGTACCGAGGACAGAGGGCCCTCCAGGGGAAGAGCATGTGGGAGCCAGGGCAGGGGCGAGAAACGCCCCTGGCTTGCTGAACCTCAGGTGGTCAGGTGGGGCTGGAGTGTGGCTGGCTATGCTAGGAGGGGGTTCTGGATGACAAGTCTGAGAAGGAGCCTGTTTCGGGGGGCATGGGACATCCTCTTCCCAAAGGAAGTTGACCTGCAGGTGGCAGACGCATTTGCCTGGCTCGAGGCCCTCCCCCCCTCCCAGGCCTGCGGCAAACAGAGGCATCCCAGAGACCGGCCGCAGTGTCCAGGTTAAAGGACACCACAGCAGAAAGGGGCACAGCCGCCTCCTGAGCGTTCAGAAACCCAGAAGGGCACGGCCAGGCCCTGAGCAGCACTGCGGGGTCACGACCTCAGGTCTTCCTCTTCCAGAGATGGCCTGAGAGCGTGAGTCCGGGCCTTCACACCTTTAACTGTTGGTAGCGCAGCAGTTAAATCCTGCTCGGACCCCCAATGAGATGCGAGCGGGTCATCAGAGACCACGTGCAAGCGGAAGTGATCCCAGGTGATGAAAGGAAAGACAGGTTTCCTTCACGTGTGTCTCTCCTTCTCCTTCTCCCAGAAATCCTAACTACCCTCATGAGTACTCGAGGAAAGTGCCCGAGTTCGCAGTCCCCTGGCCTGACTTTGTCCCCGGCGCCGACGGCGAGAGCTACAAGGAGTTCAGCGCCCTGCTCCCCAATCGCCGGGGCCTGAAAAGGGCCGACTGCTCGTTCTGGTCCAAGTACATCGGGTCCCTGAAGGCACCTGCAGGTAGGGGAGCCTGGAGCAGGTGGGGCCAGGTGGAGGGCAGGCAGGTAGTCGGTGGTCAGCCTTTCCCGCGAGTGCTGTGTGTTAGCTGAGCATCCTGGAGCCACCAGGTCACTGGGGGGCCGTCAGCACGGCTGCCTCCCATGAGGAGCCCCCAGTCTGGGGGGCTCCTCTTTGCCAAGGGCCTCCTGTTCTGATGGGGGCAGGAAGGGGATGTGAGAGAGAGATAGGACATGGGGGGCGGCGCTGTTGGACAGCTGAGTGGGGAGCCAGCCTGCTACGTTGGTGTCCGGAGAGAAGGTGGGACCTTGAACCTCCTCCTCACTGTCCTTGAAGGGCTGGGAAAAGAGCTTGGACAGCAAGCTCCAGCCAGGGGAGAAGTGGGCAATCTATCCCTTCCTACTGAAATGGACTTCCTGTCGAAAACTTCCTCTTGAAGAGAACTTCCTGTTGAAGAGGTGTTGAGGAGAAAAAAGGAACCATAACAAGGCCACTGGGAGTATCAAGATACAAGCAGTGTCCTTAAGAAGCTTTGAGAGGGAGGGGGGCAGGAGGGAGCGAACCCAGTGACTGGCCGTCAGCTTCCTGGTGCTGGCCGGAAGTCTGCCCCCGAGCAGGGGCTGGGAAGTCTTCCCAGGGAGGGGAGCTGGGCTGAGCGTTTCGCAACGGCAGGAGTTCTTCACGCAGAGACCTGTACGAGTGGAGCATCCGTCAGGGAAGTGACCTTGTCCAATACCTTTCGGACGCTCAACCCTGCTTTTACCTAACCCTAACCCTAACCCTAACCCTAACCCTAACCCTAACCCAGAGGCTGTCTGTCAATGCACCCAAGTCCCATTACACCCTCTGCCCGTCCATGCGGCCAGGCCATCTGGAAACGCCCTCTGCAGGGCGTCAGCAGGGAGTGCCCCTCAGAGGCTTGGGTCTCTTTGGGTCAAAGAGAAAGTGATGAGGGAGGAAAGCCTGGATCTGGACTGGACCAGCCTTGCCCCTCACGTTTCAGATGAAGCCAAGGATGGGCTGTCCGCACGCAGTGAAGAGGGGGAGCAGCCGGCTGGCTCTGGCCCGAGAGAAGACCTCCTGGACCTCCCAGATCCAGGCTCCAAGAGCTACAGCAAGTGACCAGCCCCTGACACCTCTACCCACCCTGCCGACCCCCACCCCCAGGCTGCCACCCCGGGCACCTTGTTGTCTAAAACAGCCACTAGCTTTCAATAAAGTGTCTACTTGCAGTCACACATTGGTGACTCTGATTTGTTCATTCCAGGCTCTCCTTGGGAGATGCCAAACTGTGTCTTAATAATCTTCTAATCTTACCCCATCTTCCTGCGTTTTGAACCCCGGGCTGCTATCTGCCATTTCCTTCCAACAACTATTTCTATAGCGTCCTTTGTGTACCAGGCTCTGTGCTGGGCGCTGGGGAGGCAAGAGGCCCCGCCCTCCAGAAGGAGAGGAGAGCAGGTGAACGGACGAGACACTGGATCCAGGGATCCGTCAAGGGCAGGCCCAGAGTCCTGCCTGCGTGTTAGAAAGGATTCTCCCGTGCAGGTTCCGGAAAGGAGGTAGGAGAGCCCCTAGGATGGTGCACTATTCTAAGCAAGAGGTAACTGAGGCAGAGGGACTAGAAATGGGGGAGGAGTGTATCTGAGAGGACCATTTGGGAAGAAGAATTGATAGGACTTTATTGAATGCCAGGGGCATGTGCAAGGAGATGGAACCAGGACCCCGGCTTTTGGTCCATTTGGGTTCCCAGATAAGCAACTGATTTTCTCACTCGCCCTCCTAAGGGACACGCTTATGAAGGCAAAGCTCCTATTTGCAGCTGTCTGCCTGTCCGTCTGTCTCTCAATTACACAATTAACCCAAAGTGAAAGTGGATGGAGCTGACTGGCAGCCTCTGTCATTTGCCGGGCACGTCAGAGATGAGTTTACACACATCACCTCATTTGAGCACAGACCCAACTCGGGGACTGGTTGTGTGCTGGGACTGTCACCTCACTGTGCAGATGTGGAAGGTGAGGCTCCTGAAGGTTTAGGGTGTGTCTGAATTCACACAGTGCGGAGGCAGTGAATCAGAGTTCAACCCAGGTTTTTGGATTGCTCTGTTTCCTTGCACTTCCTGGACTTCAAATTGGTCTACAGCCATGTTGTGTGCCCTTCAAAACCCCCTGGTAGCCCCAAAAACCCTAGGTGACCTCTAACCTACATCATAGGCTCTGTTGGCTAGAATGGGAAATCCAGCGCCCAACTGAAGTGCCTTAACCTCAAGGTGCTCCCAGAGGCGCGTGGTCTTGGGATTGAGCAATGGCTCAGCCTTGTCCTCAAGGGCCAAGGCTCCTCCCAGCCTCCTCTCCGCCACCTTCAGGACACAGATAACATCCCACTTCACTGACGCAGTGTGGCTGCCACAGCTCCGGATATCACACCCCCTCCTGACAGCGTCCTGTGCTGGAGGCAAGCAGGGAAGGGCGCAAGACCTTTCCTTCAAGTTCTTCTTTCTTTTTGTAGAGGAAAATCTTCCCACAAATTACTGGTAGAACTCCCTTTACATCTGTATTTGTGTCCCCACTTTTAGGGAAGGCGCTCACCATGATTTGATTAACCAGCATGGCTTAGTCAGCTGATAGGGAGGGCGGCTGGGATGGCCCTGGTGGGTCCCATGTAATCACAAAGGTACTTAAAAGTAGAAAAAGGAGACAAGAGCGGGGAGCAGAGAGATGAGAGCGGGGGAAGGACTTGGCCCGATGTTGCTGGTTTTGAAGACGGAGGAAGGGCCAGAGCCCAGGATTGTGTGAGAAATCTCCAGAAGGTAAAAAAGGCAAGGACATGAATTTTCCGCTAGATCTCTTCCTCTAGAAAGAAATTCACGGAGCGGACACCTTGATTTTAGCCACCTAGATTCCTGTCGGATTTCCGACCTACAGCACCATCCTCTAATCGGTGTGTGTTGTTATAAGCCCATTTGTGATTTGTTACAGTGGCTGTTGAAAGCTAGTACACCGTTATACCTGTTCAGAGGTGCGTTTTATCCTGCCCTTGGACCAAACGCCAGGCATAGCTCATTATTTTCCTGATTAAAAAAAGTCCACTCCAGTCCAATATCAAAACCCCGAATCCACCGTCACTAGCCCCGAAAATGTGCCGTTTGCTGGTTGGGGGGGGTGGCAGACTGATTCTGGGGGATCCAGTTTGGGCAGCCTGCTCTGCGCGCCCTGTGGGTACGGTGGAGTGCAGGATGCCACCTGCTATTTGCTCTCAGCCTGTGAAAAATGTGAGAAAAAACAACCCATTATCACATCCTGTTGCCGTGATGACGCCCACTTTGCAGAGTCGCTGCTGATGGAGGGAGCTCGGGTGTGCGAACAGGAAACCATGAGGTGCAGTTCAGAAAGCCCTTACGGTCCACAGCCGACTCGGCCCCTGTGATGTGCCAGCCTTCCAGGTGGCAGGGATGGGGAACAGGACGGATCTGAAGGCCAGGCCACCATGGCCTCTGTGCCGGAACAGCTCTCAGAAAAGTACGGCCGCAGGGGCAACATATACAATGGAGTCAGGTGGTGGCGGCAGGAGGACCCGGGGGCCCCTCATAAAGAAGAGGCTGGGAACACGGCGCACCTGGGGTCCCCCTGCCAGCCCCTGTCATCAGGGCTGCTTTCAGAACTGCAGGCTGTGTCCCCACTCTGGTATTTCTCTGAGGTTCCCCTGAAGCCCGTACCCCTTTCCAGATGGGATGGGCTAACGTGTGGGGTTGATATGGGGCAGGGTCTGGGCCCGGAGTGGCCCTGCCTCGGACCAGTCGGTGACTGACGTGTGGATTCTCCGTGCAGGGAGGCTATCACAGCGTGAGTGCAGGTGATTTGGAGAGCTGGGGACAGTGAGACAAAGCAAGGGCTGAAAGTAGAAGCAGCAGCAGGAGAGAAAAAGAGAAAAGGGGGGCCGTGGAGACACGGTCGGGGGTAAGCCTGGGGCAAGCTGCCACTGCCCACTGCTCCCTGGGGCGCAGGGCTTGCGGGGACCCTCAGAGTTCAGGAGAAAGACAGCAGGCGTAGGAGGCGTGGAAGTACTCTAGCGAGGGCACACCACGGGCCCTTTGTCTTCAGGCTTCATATCTCTCTTTGGTGGCAGGAATCCTAGGGGAGGTCTCGGGGTGGTCTTAACAGAACATTCGTTAGCTTTCCAGGTGGGTCGTTCAATGTGTCGATTCATCAAAATGTGTGGATACAGGGGTCAGGATTATTTTCTGGTTAGTTCTGTGTTCAAAGAATGTCATCAAGAATGTTGTTGAAAAGGAACCGAGACTGAGGTCGTTCTGTTCCCAGGACACTGGAAAGTGTAAACCACTTGCTTCTAAGTGTCCTTGGTCAGATAGAACCGTGTGATTCATTAGCGGGCTGCAAATGGCTCAAGTGGCTTGGCCTTGTTTAATTATTTGGTCTCAGTTTCCTTTATTCCACTTGTCCAGGAATTTCCCTAACTTCTCACTCTCCTACCTCAAGGAGACAGCCTTGAAGACCTGGCAACCTCCCCTCCCCCCTGCAAAGGGCAGGAAGGCAAAGGTCACCACTGAGCTGGGAGGTGAAAAGGGCAGCACCTCAACCAGAGTGACCTTCAGGATCTGTCAGGCAGGAGTTGAGAAATGAAGTGAAGATGTTCGCCCTGAGTACGGTCATTGTTCTGAGTCATCTTCCTCCAAAGCTGGAAGCAGCTGGGGAGGCAAGAAGCTGAGTAAGGCCAGTGCCTCTCTCCGAGGGAACTTGCAATGCAAAGCCTGCAAGGTCCTCCTCCTCTCAAGCCCCCTCCCAGAGGCAGCAGAGTACCAGGGGCTCAGGGACACCTCGGACCCCACTGGAGCTGGGGCAGCAAGGACAGCTCCTCCCAGGCCACCCAAGGCTGTCGGGCAGTAGTGCCACAGCAGGTCTGAAGGCATGAAAGTCACCTGAGAAGCTTGTGCAGATTTCTGTCCCTCAAATTTTGAGAATAAATGGGCTCAGATACGGCTTGGAAGTCTTATTTTCAAATTAACAAGACCTGGGCTTAAGGAATGACCCCCTGCAGCCCCCAGTCTGCCATCATCCCGTTCTGCGGAAGCCACTTCCTTCAGCAGTTTGCTCCTTAGCTCGGTCACCCCGAGCTTCTGCACGGTCTGTTTCCTCCGTGTGACTTTACCAACTTGGACCACTGATTTCCGGTTCCCTTAATCCCACCAGCCTCTCCCCATGTTCCTCCAAAAGCTGGTGAACAGCATACTTCTTATTTCTTCCTTTGGCTACTTTTATAACTTGAAAGAATATAGTTTTCTCATTCCATCAATTTCCTAGCTTGCTACTTAAACGAGTGTGTTTGCATCCTTACACCAACTCACTTTTCCTTTTTTTCTTTCTTTCTTTTTTTTTTTTTTTTTACCATCCACGCCCTTACATTTTCTTTGTCCTTCAACCTGACCTAGGCCTTCCAGGCTTTGCTCCGTAGGGTGATTCCAACCATCAAAAACCAGTGAACTTCATTTACCACATTAAGACTATGTAAATTGTTCCCAGGCCAAGCGATGTGCTTGAAGTTGGCATCATATTCCCCTGATCTGTGATACAACCCTGGGGTCTTAAGATCAGATAGATTGTCTTTTCTTATAGTTCATCAGTTGCTTATAGGCATGATACAGTTTAGACTGTAATGTTATGCCTCTTGTAGCCCTAACCCTAACGTCCTTTTTTCCTTCAACTTCTCTCTCTCCCTCCCTCCCTTCTTTCCTTCCCTGCCGTCTTCTCCTTTCTCCTTCTTTCCTTTCCCTCTTTCTTCCATTAAGTCTGTGCTTGTGTCCTATCTTCAAGGAATGCTTGTATCTCTGGATCACCCTTAGTGGGGCTGGGACAGGTTTGGGTATGACTGCCTTAAAGGCAGCAAAATAGATGATTTCGCTAGTCAGACAGGGGGTTGGAGTTCTGACTCAGCAGCTCTCCAGCTGGATGACTCAGCACAAGCTCCTCCACCAATCCGGGCACGAGCTCCAGCTGAAAAACGTGGACGTTCTTGGCCCTCCAAGCACGGAGGGGAAGTTCCCACCAAACAATGGAAGTGAGTGTCCTGCATGAGCCCACGCTGACGGACAGTGGTTATAAGATGTTCTCATTGCCGCTCTGTAGTCCTGTTCGGCTCCTTCCCCGCTCTGGTTAGGCCCTCTGCTCAGTGTGCAGGGCTCAGAGACAAACAGTGCTGTCGCCTGATGAGCCCAAAGTCTGGAGGGGGGCTCAGAGAGGCCAGCGGCTGGTCACAAGGCAGTGGAATTCAGGTGACGACAGGGACAAGATAAAGCAGAAGTTTCAGGAACCAGAAGAGGGCACGGAAGTCAGAGCGGAGAGCGTTCTCCAGAAAGGTGACTCTAGGCTGAGTACAAAACAAAGAAAGATGACCTTGCGTGGAAAGCTCAGGCACGTGGGGATGATGTTCCACGACCCCCACATGAGCAAAGGCACAGCTCGTTCCCGGGCAGCAGCATGGCGTGGTCAGGAGCTGCCTTGTGTGCCGCCCCCCCCCCGCCCCCGCCCCTCAGCTTGCTCCTCATCCCTTCATCCTCCCAGGACTCCTGGGGCCCTGCCCATCCTGCTCCCTGCTGGCAGCTCTGCCCCCACCCACCTGAGACCTGGGTTCCAGCCCCAGAGCCCGACTGAGCCCCAGCGCCCCGTCCTGGCTGTGCCCATGTGAGTCAACGTTCTGGGCCGTGCAAGGTCAGAAAGTGAGTCAGTGTCCCCGTGGGAAACAGACGGGGCTAACCAGTAAGTGCGGGGCAGTGACCAACATTCAGGGTCACCCCAAATGCTGCCTGGCCTGGGGCGTGTCTGCTTGGGAAGGCGAGAAGAGGCCCCACGTTTTTCTGAGGCCTTAGCTGGTCCTTTTCTAAGGTGACCCTGGGATCCTCCTGGCTTCCTTATACTTCGTGGGGAGCTCATTAGATCTCTCCTCCTTGAAAGAGACCACCTTTCTCTCTTGCCCTCATCCAGCTCTCCCCAAACATCCTTGAGTCTCCTCGTGTGCTAGGCCAGAGGTGGGGGTGATGAGAAAGTAGGGGCGCTCAGATCCTTCTCAAGAATAGATGACATCATCTGTCTGACTGATATATTGGAACCAGCCATGGAAGAGCTGGGGGAAGGATGTTCTGAGTAGAAAAAAGAGCAAACAGGGTCATACTGTATGAGAAGCCAACCCCCACCCCACCCTCCGTCAGCCAGTCCTGCAGGAGAAAGAAGAACCAGGTCTTCCCCATTGGGTGGCAAGTCAGTGTGACCTCAGACACCAGTCTGGTCTCTGGACTGCTGTGGCCTCAGAAAAGGACAGCCCAGCGTGGATGTCCCAAAGCTTGGCCTTGGGTTCTGTTCCTCCCTCCTCCCGGTGCCCTTGGCCAGGTCCTCTGGCCTTCCTGAAGCTCAGCGTGTTTAACCACACACCAGGGAGACAAAGGCAGCAACCCCCCAGCACAGCAGGAAGGCAGAGTGGGCGGGGCCTCACGGGCAGGCTACTCCGTGTGCCCCGGTGGGAGGAGCTTGGCTGTGAGTCGGCAGAGGGCGCACCTGCCTTTGAACCCAGACTCTGTGCCTGGCCAGCTCCAGTTACTTAATGTCTCTGAGCACCTCCTGAGTTAGTGATGAAATCAGGGGCTTTGTGAGGAGTTAGTAAATTAACACCTGCCACGGCCCGTGAAAGCATCTGTACTCGGTACCTGCTCAAGAGGTGACTGCCATGATTTAGGACAGCGTTCACGACTGCGGGTGGATTTCTCTTAGGATGCGTGCTTTTTCGTTCGGATTTCTCTGCATTTGTGCCAGGGCCCTCCTCACTTTGGTCAACAGCAGGCATGAAGCGCTTCATCGGTTCCCAGTTCTCTCTAAAACTCTCGTCTGAAGACTGAGGCCCACAGCTCACTGCCCTTTGAAGGACGATCTAGAAATTCACTGGCTCATCAGAAAGAGGAAGGAGTGCACCTGGACCACCAAGAACATGTAAATTCGGCCGGAGGAGACTTCAGGGCCCAGCGCCCCCTCGTCACCACAGTCTCCCCCTGGCTTGTGCAGAACTCTGGGCCACCAGACCAACCAGGGACTGCAAGCTGCTCAGCTGTCCCTTCCAGCTGTCTCAGGAAACCCCCAGGTCCCTCCAGAAGGTCACAAACCCAGACAGCCAGCCTCACCTGCTGGGGGAAGAGGGATGTCACTTCTGTTGGCGGGGGGTGGGAGGGGTCCAGGCCTTGGTCTCAGAAGGCGTGGTACTGCCCTGTGTGGACTGGTGTCCTGACCTGGACGGTCAGAGAGGACAGTGTGCCATGTATCAGCTGGGTGACCTTGGGCAAGTTTTGGAACCCTAGTTCCCCCATCTGTCCGGTGGGATGCCCTTGACCGACCGTTAGAGAACATGCAGGAGGTGCCCCGACACGTGTAGGTTCAACACTCAGCATCCCCTTCTCCTCCTCCTCGGTCCTCTTAGGAGTAGAAACGTTCCCATTTCATATTCCAAGCACTTAGTGAGTCCCCAGCACACAGTGGGTGTTCAGGGAGTGCTTTTCGAAAGAGAGGACAACTCGGAGTCTCTCTGCGAGGGACTTCTCACAGTGGGCCAGAGTCCACACTCGAGTGTGGCCGGCTGAATGATGGCCACAAAGATATCCACGCCCTGATCCCTGCACCTGTGAGTAGGTTGTTACGTGGCAAGAGGGGCTTTGCCGATGTGATTAAGGCTTCGTAGAGGAAGGATTCTGGATCACGTGGCTGGAGCCCAGAGTAATCACAAGGTCCCTGAGAGCAGAGAACTGTCTCCAGCTGGCGGCAGAAGGGGAGGGTGTGGAAAGTCAAGGCTGAGGAGGACTCATGAGTTCTTGGCTGCCTCCAAGATGGGAGGACCCCCACCCAAGGGCGGCACAGAGGCCTCTGGGACCTGAGGCTGGTCCCTGGCTGGCTGCCAGCAAGGAGATGGGACCTCAGTCCTACAGCCACAAGGAATTAAGTCCTGCCAACGACCTGAAGGAGCCTGGAGGCGAATTCCCCCTCGGAGTCCCCATGAGGAAAGCAGTCTTGGCAGCACCTTGATTTTAGCCTGATTCGACCTGTGTCAGACTTCTGACCTACGGACGCTGAGGGAGAACATATTTATGTCATTGTAAGCTGATTTGTTTTTCCAGCAACAGACAGTCGACACACAGAGCTTCCAGGTTATGAAAAAGTCAGAACCACTCAGCTCTTGGCTAATATATGCTTTTAGCAAGTGTACCGGAAGCGTGACCATCTCCACCACTGAGGGTGTCTCCTAAAAGCCAGGCACTGCACCAGTGGCTCCCACATACCTGTCTTCCTTAAATGTCATGCCACCCTTTGAGGTACCCCATCGTGTGGCTATCAAAGTCCATGGCCCATTAGACCTTGGACCCCAGGCAGGGTAAATTAAGACCAAGACCTATTGACTGGGAGACTGTCGGGAATTTTATTGGGACTAAGTGTATTTCACGCTCCAGGAATCTAGGGATGTTCCCCAAAAAGCCGAGGTTTATCCCCCAGACCCTGTAAGCCCCATGTTGCAAGTTCCTCCCACTGCTGACACCCCCTCACCACCGCATGATGCCTCACACCCAGTGATGGGTCATGGGCGTGGGAGCCGGGCAGCGGGGAGACCTTACTGGGGAGAGACCGTGTTGCTCCTTCCACCTTGAACTTAGATATCTCAAGTAGGTCGTGCCCAAACACTTGGGGGTGAGCATCTTGTGGCTTCATGTGCCACCAAGGTAAAAGCCGCCATTCTTCTTTCTCACCTCGTTTCCGGTTCATGGGGGCTGAATCTGGGTCAAACACGGGGGTGCTTGGTGGTTCAGGCAGAGACCCAGCAAACTCAGTCCACTGGGCCAGAAGGAACCCCAAAGTCTCCTGGTTCTCAATGACTCCTCTGTCTGGATCCCCGGGGTGCCTGGGGAGAAGGGACCCCACCGAACGTGTCTTTCCAAGTCCATCCCTGGGTTTGACATCAGATATCCGTCCTGACTGCATAGTTATTTGTGCCCGCCCATTACTGATGGGACAGTGAGTTGGAGGGTTCAGTGTGAGTCGCCAGAGTGTTCGAAATATCTAGAAGGAGAAGCTGCGGCGAGACGCGGAGGCGGGAGGGCTGCTTGTCATGCAGTGAGCAGTGTCCCAGATGGGCTGAGCTGAAGTGGTCCTCGTTTTGTTTTCACACAAAGTGGGGGATGAGCATGGGTTTCCCAGAAACGCAGAGGAGGAAGAAAGGCTGCCCAAGGCCACACCCTGTAGGAGGGGTTTGGACCTAGGACTCTGACAGCAGGCCCGGAGCCCCGAGTACCGGCTCCATTTGCCTCCAGGTGATCCGAGGAGGAGGGGCCTTTCGACCAGACTCTTTGAAGGCAGGTTGGTGTTAAACACTCGGGGTCCCAGAGGGCCTATTGCCGGGCTGTGTTAGGGGTCAGCACGCCGGGGGCACGGGAGAATAGTCAGAACTGACCTTAACAATCTCTAGCAAAGTAAACACAGTTGTGATATGAACCCTCTCAATGGTCGAGTGGCAGGCAGTTAGCAGGCTGGGCAGGACTGGGGGCCTGCAACTTCCAGCCCTAAGGAGGGTGCAGGCCTGTCCCCTCGTGCTCCCAGGCCCAGTCAGCTGCTCCACTGCAGCCCGAGAACTTCTTGGGCTGTTGGGGCACATCCCTGCGCACCTAGTCCAGACGAGACAGCTCCCTGGGCAAGGGACAAGGGGGCCCCCAGGGATCCCCCCACCCAGTGACTTCACTGGCCACAGAGCTGCCCAGCCAGACAGCAGATGACATCATAACCACAGCCACGGGCTGGTCTGCCAGGTGACGTCACAGGCCCCAAATAGCTCCCACATGAGTTAGCAGTCAGAGAGTGAGCCAGGTCGCCATCAGCTCCAACCACGGCTGTGCCTCTGCCGTCTCTGGCAGTTCTTCCCCGGCTGCTGCTCAGACTGGCAGGTAACTCACGGCTTGGGTTACAGAGGCGTAAAAAGCATGACCGAAAGCGGGCCAGCAGGAAGCCGAGAAATGAAGTCACCCCGAGCCCCAGTGCTCAGAGAGTCACTTGCAACATCTGGAGTCTATTCTTTCACCTATATTTAGAAAAGTATTTCTATAGCATAGAGTTTTTGTGCACTCAAACAAAAGAAAAGGTCCCCATGCTACATATTATTTTGTAGCCTACCTTTTGAAAAACTTTTAAATCAAATATGGACATTTATTCTGTCATTAATTACTCCTCTGAGTAATTTTTAGTTGCAGTTTATTATAGCAGTACAGGATCTAGTACCAGTACTAGCACCGGCATTATTGCCCCAGCACCGACCTGGTACTAGCACCGGCATTATTGCCCCAGCACTGACCTGGTGCTAGCACCGGCATTATTACCCCAGCACTGACCTGGTGCTAGCACCGGCATTATTGCCCCAGCACTGACCTGGTGCTAGCACCGGCATTATTGCCCCAGCACTGAATCTGGTACTAGCACTGGCATTATTGCCCTAGCACTGACCTGGTACTAGCACCGGCATTATTGCCCCAGCACTGACCTGGTGCTAGCACCGGCATTATTGCCCCAGCACTGAATCTGGTACTAGCACCGGCATTATTGCCCCAGCACTGACCTGGTACTAGCACTGGCATTATTGCCCTAGCACTGACCTGGTACTAGCACCGGCATTATTGCCCCAGCGCTGACCTGGTACTAGCACCGGCATTATTGCCCCAGCACTGACCTGGTACTAGCACTGGCATTATTGCCCTAGCACTGACCTGGTACTAGCACCGGCATTATTGCCCCAGCACTGGATCCAGTGCGAGCACTAATTGCTCTAGTATTACTCTAGCCCTGAATCTCGCATCCTTGGAGGGAAGTTACCCTGCTGTCTTGAATAAAGATCATACACAGTCCAAATTAAGCGTGAAGATCTCCACATCATGCAACAGGGTTGGTATAATTTGCACCCTTTTATGTCTGCCCATGTTTTCTCTGATGTTGGGGCAGATCCCTGTTTGTTTGGTTGATCACACAAAAAAGAAGTAGATGGCTTGCATTTACAGACTTCGATGAAAACAATTTCTGTGTGTTTGCCCTGACCATGTTATCACTACTGGTGTAGCGTGCAGAGCCCGACAGTCCCACGTTCAGGGCACCCGGATGCAGTCTCAGCGCCTCCTTGCTGGGCACTCCTCAGCCCCACTTCAACTCCTCCCCCCAGACCGAGGAGAGTGCCACCTGGGGTGCCATCCTGTAGCACCGTGGTCCTGTGCGATGTCAGAGCTGGAAGGGACATTTGGGATCAGCCTGTCCCCCTCTGCCATTTTCTAGGTGAAAACTGAGGCTTGGAGAGAGGAGGGGTCCCCAACAGTGGCTAGGCCACTGGCTAGCAGGGCCCCCTGGCCGGCCTGGTGGAGACACAGGGGATGACGTAGCCTGGCTCCAGCAAGTGGCTTGACCCAGGGTCCCTCGGCCATGTGGAGTCACCAGGTTTCCACCTCTGGCCTCTTTTGTGTAAATACTACCTTCTCGGGAGTGCTCACAGGGTGTGAGTGCTTGTAACTCGTCTGATCTGGCGAGCAGGCCAGAGCACAGAGTGTTACCTGCATTTTACGGGTGGGAGATCTCAGGCTCAGGGAGGGCGAATGAGTTGTCCAGTGTCACGGAGCTGCTCTCAGGGGCCTCCTGGGTGTCATCATTGGACACCCATTCTAGGGTGTTTTCCATCACGTGACCTCCTCTCACCTGCGGCCATGCCGCTTCACAAGGTGGCGGGGAAACAGACCCGCTTCCCCAGCGGTGGAGTCAGGGCAGAACCTTCTGTGTGGCCAAAGGGGGGGCCAGGCACGGACTCTGCACTCCAGCAGTGTCCTCAGGGCCTTCGCTTGTCCCCACGGAGCATTAGGTTACCTAGAAGGAGGTGCTCCCCTCTGGGGCGGCCCTGTAGGTTCCTGGCTTGGGGACAGACAAGGCGGATGTCGGTCACTGTGCTGTCCCTAACGGGAACTGAACCTGCTCTGTTGTGTGGGACATGACTTCCGGGACCTGACCCGGCAGGCCCGCCTGAGATCGTGCACCTGAGTTCTCGTCTGGTGACCGCAGGGCCCTACCGCTCTGACTGTACACACATGTGTGGAAGTCACGTTTCCTCCTCAGGTCACTGCCCGCATCTCAAGATGCAGAGTTTCTCCCGGCCTCGCCTCCCGTGCCTCCGCCCAGCTGGGGAAATGGGAGAAGGCAGTGGGAACATCGGCTGCTAGATTCCCACAACTAGCCCGTGCTGGCTGAGGCCTCGGTCTCTTCCGTTGCAGGCGGTGAGCTTGGGGCTGTCAGGAAGAGAGGCTTCTTAGCAGGGCCAGCCCCAGCCTCAGGGTCTAGAAATGTCGGCCGGCCTTCACTCAAGCTGTCTCCTCTGCCCGAACCCTCTCCTCTTCTCCCCGGTGAGCTCCTTCCCACTCCTTCCTTCTTCCTGTCCTCCTTCCTGGGAAGCCTGTCCTGGCCCCTCTAGGCGGCTAGGAACCCTCTTCTCTACTCGGCCCCCAAGGTGTCACCGTCACCATGTCACCTGTGCAGTGCCGACCTGTAACCCATTACTTGCCTGTCTCCTTCCCTGGAGGGCGAGGCAGCCGTTCAAGGGCCAGGAATGTGTCTCACTGATTCCCGTGACTCACAGCCTGCGTGGATGACCCTCCTGTACCCAAACTCCCCCGTTTCTCTTGTGGTTGCCTGTCCTTTCACGAGAATAAACAGCTCAGTCCCCCCTCCCACCTTGGGCAGCCCACTGCGCTCTGTGTGAACTCCAGGGAGCAGCGAGATGTCCGCCCGTGGCCGAAGGAATCTACTTTCAGTGGCCCGGACGGTGAGCCCAGGGCTGGGAGCCCTCTCCTCCTGGCTAGAGGGGCGGTGCCCGGGCTGAGCTGCCTGCCTAGACTGGGTCCTGCGGCCACAGCAGCTGGGACTGCAGCATCCTGTGGTCCTCTGAGCACTGGCAGCTGGTTTCCCAGACAGTGGCTCTGAGCACCGGGCACCCAAACGCAGACCCGCCAGCCCTTGGCATCCTGTGCAGTCCCCCACTGGGAGACGCAGTGCCCCCCACGCCCCTGGCAGGCCCGTGCGCCCATGGCCCCCTGCCTCTCTCTGCGGTGATGGGAGGTTCCCTTTGGCAAGAAAACTGGTTCCATGCCCATGACCTTGTGGCATTATCCCCAACCCTGATGGCTGGACACCAGCAACGCCCCAGCAGTGGCCCCGCATACATAGCAGGGAGAATCCCCGCATGCGCACCTTCTCATGCCCTTTCCCCTCCCCAGCGTGACCTCTGAATCCAGCCGCCTCACTCCACCTCGCCCCTGTTCCTGGTGCCTTCTCCCCCAAGGGCCTGGCCCGCTGTCCACATCCACCCTCGCTCTTCGCTTCCCCAGCCCTGCTGCTGGTGCGGCGGGTTTGTACTGCAGGGGGGTGGGAGCCACCGCCCACCGAGGGCAGGAGGCGACTCGGTGCAGGACACTAGGCCTTGTGATTTCTCAGCCCCCCTGCCACCGGGCACCTTGCTTTTTCCACCCTCTGCCCAGGCCCAGCCTCCCACAGGCTCTTCTAGCGAGAATTCTTTCCTTCTTTCCCTCTTCTCCCCTCTCCAGGCTCTGGCCTCTCTCTCCCCCCCTGCCCATTAGAAAAAAATCCGGAATTCCTACTCCATTATCAAGTAAGCCCTCTTTATCTATAGCCAGTCCATGTCTATGTCCTGAGTAGGGTGGGGGAGCCAAGTTTGTTTTTCTTAGTCCGAAAGGCTCCCTGGGGCATTTTCGTGAACCAGGAGCCAGCTGCCCCCCATCTCTAGCTACACAGTCTCTCCCATCTTTCCTGTCGTTCACTCCATCAAGACATTCCAGAGGCTTTATAGCTGTGGGAGCTCCTTAGCCTGCACTGGGGTGGGTTCACCCCCCACCCCGCCCCACTAACTGATCATGCAAGGTGTCAGGTCCTGGGGAGGCCCCCTGGTCATGCGCTGTGTGACTTCTTCCTCTTACACACGCCCAGCGAGAGTGAGTAAACCCTGTCTCGCTATGCGTGCAGGGCGAGGGGTGTGTTAATCAGCTGGGGTTGGGAGTTGCGTACGTGTGCACATATGAACGCAGGGTGCCAGGGGCTGGAGGCGATGCGTGGTGCTAATATATGCTAGAGATGGAGGTTGGGTGGGGTGTGGGGCAGGGAGAAATTTGTATATGATCTGAGATTTCTCAGGCTGCCTTTGGCCAAGCGTCTTCCTCTGCAGCTCAGAATCAGCCCATATGGCCGGGTGGAAAATACCACTGTCAGCAGCCAGCCCCTGACTCATTCCGAAAGCCTGCAGGCCTGCCACGGACAAGCCTCACACTCCCATCAGCTCAGCCCTGCCTTCAGGGTGGGCCTATGAGGACCCATGTTCCTTCCCAACAGCGCAGAGGGGCCATGGAAGCCCCTCACCACACCCATCGCCCTGGCGCTCTCCTCCTGCTGCTGCTCTGCCCAGAACACAGCTCACTCTGCCGTTTCTGTACTCTGTGTTCAAGTGCCCCCCGCTCGGCTCGGAGGTCCTGGAGCATCTGCAAAACCCCACAGGTCCTGGTGGCCATATCTGCTCTGCCATCTCTTTCTTTCCGTCCTTCTAGCTGGCACACCAAGGATGGGGATTGGATGTCTGGATTATGTCCTCCCATTGTCCCCTAATGACACCCATCAGGTGTAAAGACTCTCTTCCAGGATCTGGTCTTTGCATACGGGGATCTCAGAGACCCAGTGGCCATGTAGGCCTGGCCCACGGTCAGAGAGGCAGGGCCAGATACAGCCCAGCTCCCTGGCCGCAAGCAGCCATTCTGGCTGCAAGCAGGACAGAAAGGAGCGATGGGTCATTTGGTTTGGAATACACGCTGCATGTCCTCTTTGGTGTCTCTGCACTGTAATGCCCAGTGGTGTTACAGGCCACTTAAAGGAAGCTGCTGGAGAGGAAGGCTTGGCCTCAATATGCAGAAGTTGTTCATTGGTATGTGGTAGGAATGAGGGCTTTGGAGAAGACAGATTGGGTTTGTAAATAAGAGTATGAGCTCCCCGATGCGCCATAATTAAAACGTGATCAAAAGACACTCTCGACTTGGGCACGGACCCGGAGGGGTAAGGAGTCGGCCTAAAAGGCAAGAGGAGTCAGGGAGCTATTGCCAGGGTCCCAGCAAAAGATGATGGGGGGCCAGGTCAGGGTGACGGCAGCCAAGGTGACAAGTGTCAGCTTCCAGATCTGTTCTGGAGGAGGCGGAAAGTATACAAGAGGATGGGAGCCCCGAGGGTTGCTCCAGATGACACTCAGAGCTTTCCAGGTCCCTGAGGTCACTGAGGTGTGTGTCCTGGAGAAGACAGAGCATGAGCCTGGCTCCCTGGGCCTCCCAACAAGCAGAGGTGGAAGGGGATGAAGGAAGCGCAGGTGCGAGTCAGGAAAGGGCCGTCTTTAGAGTCAGCTTAGCAAGTGGTCAGTGCCGACGTGCATGAGTTCATCAGCGGTTCGTCTCCGCCCCAGTCTTGTGGGAAAGAGTGTGTGCCCACTTCACAGATGAAGGCAACTGAGGCTCAGAGACGAGGGAGGAATTCTCTGAGGTATCAGACAAGGAAGGTACAGAGTGGGCCCGGAAGCCTTTTGATGTGACGGCCAAGTCTCTTGGCCTGTGTCGTGTGCCTGCCCGTCAGACAAGCTGATGAGAAAGTCTGTTTCTCTTCCTACACTAGTCCCCAGCTGCAGCAGAAAGGGGGTTGGTCGATGCATATTCCAGTGTCCTGCCCCCTCGGGCGGGGTGACGCCGAGGCGTGTTCTACAGTCTCTCCCACAGCTGCCAGTGGAATGGGTCCTGTTGCCAGAGGTCCCCACCGTGGGTTGAAAACGTCCCTGACTCATGTGTCCATTCTCTCCGTGCTGTTTCCCAAACCACCTCCCAAATAAACCCCTTGCACTCCAATTCTTAACTCAGGGGCCGCCTCTGGGGACACACCCAGCTCTAGACTTCTTGTATGAAGACCAGACACGGGTCTGGGGAGAAGACGAAGTACATGCTGCAGGCACTGCTGTGTCCGTGGTCTGTGGCGTGTGGGGAGGGCTGCCCGTGCACACAGAGCCTGTGTGTGTGTGTGAGTCGTGTATCCGGGCACGCATCCTTGTGCACACGTGGGTGGGTGCCCATGTCTGCCTGCCAGCTCATAAGCTAAGAGCAGGAAAGGAAAATGCAAGAGCATTCTTATGTAAATATTGGGCCACCAGAGTGCTTGCCTTTTGCGTCTAGTCATTCAGGGTTTCAGATACTTTGCCGCTCCTCTCCTTGGATGGGGAGTGGAAGTGGAGGTGGAGGTGGGGGAAAGTGAGGTTATTTTTGTCCTGGGGATTTCAGGGTCCCTCCCTTTACACATTTCGCCCCTTTCTCTCCCGCCCACCTGAGCCCCCTGGGGGACAAATCTACTGGAAAAAGGAGGTTCATCTAATAACCCCCTCCCATCCAACCCCAGCGCTCCCAGCTCCAGAGTAAAAGGGTGGGTGGACGCCCCCGGAGTTGAAGTAATTCTAGATTTGATTACAGAAGCCATAGGTTTCCAGCCCCCCTTCTATGTGACAAAGTCAAGTCACGCAGTCCCTCTGCCTCGAGGAAAGGGCTCCGTGGAGCCTGCCTCACGCCCCACGGGGTGGCCGTGAGCCTCTGCTGGCCAGGCGCCAGCGGAGAGCATTGGAAAGAACGGGTCTCGGAACCAGACAGATGTAGGTTCAGATCTTTAACCTGCCATGTCTGCGACCTGGGGCAAAATTCACCCCTTCGACCCTCTGTTTCCTTATCTGTAAAATGGAGATTACGATTTTTTAATCTCATTTAGGGAAATAAGGTAACTTACAAATCACGCAGCCCATTCTCTGGCACTTTGAGTGTCAGTATCTGTTTCCTCCTCCCTTCCTACCCAGCCGCTCCCTGGGGGAGTGAGGGGAAATGAAGCAAGCCCAGGAGAGAGATGGGAAGGAAGCAGAGGTGTGAGGCACGGAACACTTTTCGGGGGGGTTAACCAAGGCAGAACTCTTTAGAGTGTTCGTTGAATCCAGCTCACAAAAGCTGACTGCAGTAGATCGTGCAGGCGCCGGGGAGAGGGTGGGCAGCTGTAACACACAGAGATCTCGACTGTGAACTCACAGGGCAAACACAAACCACTGAAAAAAAACATGAGCAGGAGTGCAAAATAAAGCGATCCTAATGAACAATTAGCATATGAAAAGATACTCAAATTCACGCGACATCGGGGAAATAAAAGTGAATGTGAGGATGAGCCTCCACTTTGCAGCCACCTGACGGGCAGGTCTGAAGAGATCGGTAACATCTACTGTGGGTGGAAGGTAATGACAAGAATGTTGGCGTTCGTTGCCGGTGGGGATGCAAATCGCCATAGCAGTTTTACAAAGAACAAGGGAACATCTATTAAAAACTGTAAGACATGTATTTTTCAATCCAGCGATCCCACTACTTTTGGGACTCAATTCCAGAGAAATAAAAGAATCAGCACATTAGGGCGCGCGCACACACACACAGATGTATTTGAAATTTACAGGCATGTAGTCCACGGCCATACCACCCTGAACATGCCCAATCTCGTCTGAGATTAACAGGCATATAAATCTCATATGGGCAAGTGTATCCCGGGTCAAAATAAACTTCAAAGAGGTTCACATCCTTTATCCCAGCTCTTAGCAAACTCCCAGGGCCTGATGCTACTTCGTTCCCTGTCTCTGACGAGGGGTAGGTAAGGAGGCGCCGCCGCCACCAGGGGGGCAGCGTGGATCAGGCTGGCAGCAGTGGGGAAGGGCAGGCATCTCCAGAGTCAAGATTCTTTGACGGAGAAAGTCAAGAGGATTTGTCAAGGGGTTGGACAAGGAGCGGAGGAGCGTCCCATTTTTCTGGCATAGCAAATGCCTAGCTAGTGGTGCCTTTATTACCAGGGGAAGACTGTGGGAGGGGCGTGTTGGAGGTCCCACTGAGAGCCCAGGTCGGCCCTGTTGTCCTGGAGATGTCTGTGACATTCATTGGACATACGAGCCTAGGGTGCCCGGGAGACAGCGTACATCTGGGCACACAGTTGGTGCTTGAAAGCACTGGAATGCATGAGCTCACAGGCAAAGGAACGAAGAGACCCTGAAAAAGTTAAGAAAACAGCCCAGTCACGTCCAAACGAAATACCCAGATACCTGGGGATTTTGTAAATAAAGGCTTCAGAAGGATCTCCTCCAAGCTCTCGGCCCCACAGTCATCTTTGGCTGCAGGCGTGATGTTGCTGGCCCCAGTCCTCGGCTGGCCCATCCTGGGTGAAGCCCACTTGGAAGCTGCGTCCCTTCCAGTGGTCCCCGTGCCAGGCCCTGAGATCCCACTTCCTCCCTCCCCCCTCCTTCCGCTCCACCCCTGCCCCCAGACAATGGGACTTTGGTCTTAAAGTTCTGGGAAGGTTCTTGGGGTTTCACAACAACATTCTGTCTTCTTTTTCATGTGCTCCCACTTCAGTTAATATTAGTCACAAACATCTAGAACGGAAATGAGCAAGCCAGGTCTGTGGGGTTTTATAATATTTCAGGGAAGACCAGAGGCATGGGCTGGCAAGGTGGACGTAGGAACAGGGACGACTCTGAGGTCAGGGAAGGCAGAGGACCCTGCAGAGGGAGGAAGGCGGCGTGAGCTTCTTTCTCAGGTAGAGCGTGGCTGCAGGAAACCAAGTGCCTCGCCACCTCACCTCCACGTTCACGTTTGTTCTCAGCACAGACACCTGCCCCCGCATCGCCGGCTCCATACCCGGTATTTCCACGCAGACTGTCTCGGGAGCTTCTCACTTACTACATCCAACACAAAGGTCTCAATGCTTTATTTTCCCTCTAAAGCTGACCCTCACGTAGCCCTGCTCATTTCTGTTAATGGCATCATTTTCATCAAATTGCTTGAGCCAGAGGGAAGGATGGACCATCAATGAAGATGCCTTCTCCTTCCCCATGGCCACGGTCAATTACAGTCTCTGACTTCTGTGGGCTCTGACACGTGAAGCATTACTCATGGCAGTCCTCTCCTCTGCATAACCACTGTCAGCGCCTCGGCCCAGGCTTCCAGCAATCCTTGCTTGCCTCTCTTTGCCTGGAGACTCACCATCCTAAATCCCTTCCAACCACCACAATCTCACCTTTACACAGCTGCCTGATTAGAGAGTGAGAATGAATCTCATTCTCATTCTCTAATACAAGACCCCGCCAGAGTCCCCCCTGTTCCCTGAAGGTAAGTAAATAAGGTCCTTAGCTATCCAAGGGCCTCCAAGTCCACTCTGCCTCACTTCCCCCCACCTTTCTCTTCAAGCTCAGTGATGTGCTTGTCCGTCAGCTGCGGCTCACGGCCATCCTGCAGCTCCATTCCTGCCCACACGCTGCTCCTCTTGTCCTATGCCTCCAGCTTTGTCCTTCTCATCCTTCCTGGCTTGTTCCAGCCCCCACCCCCCTGGTCTGATGGAGGTGCCCCTCCTCTCCGATCCCATTGTTATACTGTCCCGACTCTTTTCATGCTGTGCTGTGTTCTTCAACTTAATTTGCTGCCTCCCAGCTGGTCTGTGTGTTCCGTGAAGGCAGGAGCCTGTGCCGATGGGACTTTGTGCACCCAGTGCCGAGCGCCATGCCCGACACAGAGAGGGCATGGCCCAGTGGTCACTGAATGTGAAATGGGTGATCGTGGTCACCCATCCCCATGGATACATCAGCCAGGATCCCTGACGGAAACAGAAAACACAGCCAGAGGGGCTTGGAAGTGGCATCCACAGAGAGACCCTTGATGCAATTGCAAAGGACAGAGGTGGCGATACCAGGGACCCAGCGATGGCGGACATCGTACCACCTGCTGAAGGGACCGGAGGAGGACGCAGTTATAGTGGAACAGGGTGACAGCTGAGACTATGGAGGTGGGCCGCCTGGAGTAGCAGGACCAGCCGGGGGAAGGTGGGAGGTTCGGGTGATTTCTGTGGGTTTGCTTGTCTGCCTTCCTCACGAGACTGGACTCCTTACTAAACCATGTGTTGCTCATCTCTGCATTTTCATAATTGAGCACCGGACCTGCCATAGAGACAGTGTTAGTTAATTCATTTATTCATTCATTAATGAGTCCTCTTAATTTCTGAAGACCATTAACACCATAAAGATGACCATTGTAACCTACCATGTACTCCCCAAAAGAGACAGCAAAGGCTCAGCTGACCACCCTGCCCCCAAAAATGATCACACGGGGGCAGCCTTCAGTGGCCACTTCCAGTGGGGGGCGGAGCTCTGCATCCTGCCTGTCACACCCAAAGGGCCTTCCACGTTGACTATGGACATGACCCAGCAGAGTATGTCACGGCCGAAGGAGCCCTGGGCTCCGGCAGGGAGAGCAGAGGGTTCCAGAGGGTCCGGAATGGCTGGGACAGGGGGACAGCTCCTGCAGGGCCCGTCACTGTCCTTCTGCCCTCCGCGGTTAATGTAACGGGGGGCCAGGGCTCAGGCGCTGGAATCTTGAGCTCGGTATCTCAAGAAGAAGCCGAATTGTTTTTGAATGAAGTCCATGCTCTTCTTTAATCTTTCCAGCAGATACTCTGGAGCGAGTGTGTTTGTTCCATTTTACAGGTGAGAAGACTGAGACTCGGAGCAGCTGGCAGGCCCACTGGAAGCCACAATAGGATGCAGCAGAGCGGGACTTGAGCAGGTACCTGTCTCGCGCTAACAGCAGGACCGAAGGCCCCACTCCGCCTTGTCTTGGGTTTGCATTTGGCCTGAGGGCGTGACCACCCACGTCAGCCAGCTTTCCTGGTTAGTTTGTTTGGGCCTCTCTTGGCTTCAGTGTCTCCATCTATACACCACTCCGACCTCTCACTTCCGGTCTCTGACCCACGCTGGGCTGGGAAGACTCCCGGCTGAGGCTGGTACCCTCTCCACTCCCGGACTGTCTGGCTGTCCTTCTAGAGCTATTCCCGGCAAGAACACGAAACCAACAAGTCCAGCACACGAGCTTCAGGGGGTTGAAGTCTGAGGTTCAATGTTGGCTTTGGAGGCCTCTGGCCAACCACAAATCTAGCCCAAGTCCAAGGCAGGCTTGTCTTAGCCAAACTGGATGTGAATGCCCCACAAGTGAGCTCATGGTGGGTGAACCACGGAGGAGCCACGGGTTGGACTTGGACTGCAACAGCAGCTTGTCCAGCCGTCAGAGAGAACTTCCCTGTTCCAGACCCATGGAATGGCCTTAGGTCACGGGTCTGCCTTAAAGCTGTAAAAGCCTGGAGAACATTAACTCTGAAGCATTAGGAGGCAACTCTCTGGCCTGGCCACAGTGAGGCCCAGAGCAAGGAAGGCAGCAGGAGAGCAGGAAGGAGGTGGCATCGTGGGGGAGCTGGGCTGTGCGGGCCCAGAGCTGGGCAGGAACGCACCGCACCGGGGCTGCCTGCCCCTCCTCCCTTGCGTTCTTATCCCACCCAGCCTGTGGATGGGCAATTTCTAACAACGAGAGGCTCCAGATTATTAACTATGTAGCAGAATGCACTCTTTGAGAGGCACTGATAGTTTGCACCATAGTCCCTTCAATTCATTTATGTATTTGTACTCGCAAAAAATATCGGTTCAGCTCCATGATGTGTCTACAGTGGTTTGGACTTTGTGGGTTTCGTTGTAAGGATAACAAAGTCCCTGAACTTCTAGAGTTTACAGTCTGAGGGAGAGAGACAATAATAAACATGTAAAAGACATACGGTGTAAGGTGAAGTAAAGACAGGTTCAAGGGCTGGACCGTTTTTGCTGTGCTGGTCTGAGAGGTCTCTCTACGAAGGTGACAGATGGCCACAGATGTTTGTTAGGAAGGGACTTTGGCCAGCAGCTTGAGCTGATACTGGAAGCTTGAGGGCACAAATGAACAGGAGACAAGGACTCCAGAGGTGTTAGAAATGAAGGTGAATTCAGGGTCGAGGGCAGGCGAGACGGGAGAAGAGTGGGCCCCAGCCCCAGAGCTGAGAGGCCGGTGGTGCGGTGAGGTGAGTGAGGAGTACGATTCTCTCTCTTTCCAAGTCGCATGTGTGACTGTGCGTAAACTCCCTTCCACACCCTCCAGGCCTTATGGTAAGATTTTCGACATGCAGAAGTGTGTGTGTGTGTGCGCGCGCGCGCGTCTGTGTGTGTGAAGACAAGGGCTAAGTCCCGAGAGTGAGCCCATCCCAGGACAAGTTGCAGAATAGGGAACAAAAATGTGGAGGTGGCAGAAGGAGGGGACTCCTGGGAGTGACTATCGATGTTGGAACAGAAATCTGAGACTTGGGAAATCCAAGAGGCTTCCTGGAGGAGGCACTTCTGTTATTTCTTGTATAACAAACTACCCCACTCCCAGGGTCTTAAAACAACCACTTTATTTTTCTCACAATTTTATGGGTGAGGAACAGTGGAGCGCTCAGCTGGTGGTTCATCTCTGATGCACACGACAGATAGCAGCCGGGACAGCTGAGGCAGCATCTTGGTGGGACAGCTGGAGGCTGGGCTGGGCGGGCACGTCTGCCAGTCCACATAGTTTTGGGGCCCTTCCGATTGGCTGCAGGGGACCAAGGAGGAGACTCCCCCTACCCCCTTTTAACAGTAAGGCCCCGAACTGAGGGATCCCCTCTGCACTCTAGTAGTCAAAATAGTGACAGGCCGGTCCAGATTCAAGGGGAGTAGAAATAGACTCTGCCTTGTACTGGAAGATTACCGAAGGCTCTCCAACCATTTGTCATTCCCCCAGGAGGCGGCGCCCGAGGTCGGGACTGTGCTAACGCTGATTGGCCGCAGTGCCGGGTGCTGTTCTCAACACCGCACAGGTAGTGGCTCCCTTAGCCTCCATCACGAAGCCCCGGAGGGAGCTGTAATCATGGGCCTCATTTTAATTCACAACAAGTGAAGCTCAGAAAGGTTGAGTCACTTGCCACGTGCCACACAGATACAATGTGGCAGAGCCAGGACTGGAACCCACACTGCCGGACCCACAGCCCAGGCCGATTACAATTCGCAGGCAGCCAGCGGAAGGGGCTTGTGAGGGAACGTAAGATCAGGGGTGTGTCTTCCTGGCCAAGAGAACAGAATGAGAAAGGCCTGGAGCAGGGTCCGCAGGCCTCCAGCCCCTCGCTGGGCCCGGCACGGAGTGTGGGGAGTTTGGGGGGCGCGGGGCCAGGAGAGGACGCATCCCTCAGCCCAGAGCTCTAGGAGTTCGGTCAGACCTTGAGGACAAAAAGAAAACTGGATTCTAAGCAAGGGAATGCGATGCTCAGGCAGCTGGGAGAGGGGGTCTTGGGAGCACAGGGCTGCAGAGATCAGCCCGAGAGGTGGGAAGTTCCGGCCTCAACAAGCCACCTGGCTGCTGGAGAGTCATTTCGGGACAGTCCGTGCCCAGCGGGGAGAGAGCTTCCTTCTGCACACACCACTACCTTGACCTTGAGCCTTTCCCCGCCCCTCGAGGTGCTCTCTGAAATGTGGAATAAATAGATTCAGAAACACATGACACCGGGTTTCTCCCACTTAGGAAAATAAAAACAGATTTTGGTTTTCAAAAAAAGAAAAACTTCTGAATTAGTGCTTTGAAGCTCCAGCCCAAGCCCTGAAGGACAAAAAACAAACTCAGCAAATACTTTTCTTCTTGCCCATGTTTACTTGGCATCTTCCCTCACCGTCCCCCACCCCATCCCGAAAGGCCCCTCTCCTCCCCTCCACCCAGTCAGGCCACGTGAGGAAGGAGTGGCTCCACGTGGAACTGCTCAGTGGGCTGTGGGTGGCCAGCAAGCTCCCGGGTTTCTGAAGAGAGGTCGAGGGAGGAGCCACCACGGACCTCGGGTGGTATCTGAGAAACTTCAGAGACATTGACAGGTGTTGAAGCCTAAGCCCCGTGGGAGGGCATCATGGGTAACGCGATTCTCCTGGGCTTTGATCTCAGACAGACCTGGGTTGGAATCCTGTACCTGCTCTTCTAGAGCGGGCAGAGCTGGACCCAAGCTAAGTACTCGCTGATGGGGGTTGCTCTCATGAGCCACACAGGGAACGTCAGGCAGCCATTTCAGACTAGGCCCCCCAGGGCACCGAAGGCACAACCACGTTTGGCTCAAAATCTCAAATAAAGGGCAAGTAAATAAAAGTGGCATGACTTCAGTTTCTAAATATACCTGTAACATATGAGTGTCAAAAATACTGCAAGTCACTCAAAATGGCAACAGCGCTTATTTCTGGGAGTAAATCTTTCTGCACCTTTTGAATTCCTTCTTTAAAAGGCTTTTTTTTTAATAAGGAAATATTATTTTTAAAGAACTATAAATTATGTATTCATATATACACACACACACGTGAACACACACATAAATTGGTATTAAAATAGCCAGTGTTTATATGTGCCTGATGTCTGTCCAGACTCTTTCTAAATGTTCTAATTTTCACAAAAGCCCTTTCTGGGCTATTATTAGTCCTTGTCATTTGCAGGGGAAGAAACTGGAAGGCTGAGGAGCTTGTTCAAAGATCCCAGCACGTGAGCAGCAGGGTTTGGTCTCACAGGGAACCTTCTTTCCGCGGGCCCAGAGTGCCGGGCGCTCCGTGTACCCGGGAAACCTCCCGCTTCTGCTGAGCACGTGGATTGGGTGAGTGGCCTTGGAAACCAGTCTGGGCTGTTTTTCCTGAGGAAGATCACACGGAGCTCAGTTTGTTGAAAAACACCAGGTTCCCACCAACCTGGCAGCCTTCTCAGGCGCAGAATTTGCTGAAACTCCTAGCAAATAAGGGAAAAGAAAAAGCAGACGGTTTATCTAACCCAGATCTGAAAGAGAGAAGACAGGCAGCATTGTGCCTGAGGGAGGCATGCAGGCCGGGGACAGTGGGGGCCAGGCACCGGCCCCCCGCCAAGCTGCCCACGCAGAGCCCGAGATGCCCCAGGAGTCTTCGAGGCAAATGGATCAGGTGCCTTGATGGCACATCCCTGCCAGGGGCTGCTGGCTAGCCGGGCAAGGTGGCTGCCCCTCACGCTCACCCCCTGGTTCCGAGGAAGGAGCTGAGGTTGGCCAGGCAAGTCAGGGGGGAGTCAGAGGCAGAAGTTTCCAACCTCTCATTTTACAGAACAGGAAGCTGAGGCCCAGAGAGGGGCTCAGAGCACAGCAGTGCCCGTGTGTGCTGCAGAAGCCAGCAACCCGTGCCCTTGACCCTGAGGGAGGCACCCTGCCCCTGCGCCAGGCCCCCACAGTGGGCTAAGATCACAGCCCGCTGCTGCATGGACGCCACCCCCAAGGCATAAGCGCCGTACCCCATTTAACAGAAAGGAAATCAGAGCGCCGAGCAGTTCAGGCACTTGCTCCAAGTCCACCTAAGCAGGAATGTCTGAGGTCTTCCTACTGTTTGTACACACAGAGATTCGCAAGGGGAGAAAGCCCTCAGTTCAGAGTCCGGGGTCAGATCTCCGGGACCAGTCAGGTCCTCGACCACCAGCCAGGTGACCCTCTCGTTCCCCGACACCGGCAGGCATGGGCTGTGACCGGTGTCCGGTTTGCTGTTCGGTGCTGATCAGCATTCCTCCATGCGGCTGAGCCCCCCGGGTTAGGCCATCGCCCACGGGTGGGCGTTTCCTTTGTCGTTTCCAGTTTGGGGCTCTTGCCCACGAAGCTGCTGTGGAGAGTCCTGCGCAGGTTTTGGGGCAAACACGTCTTTTCCTTCCCCGTCCCCTCTTCCTCATTCTCCCTCCCCCTGCTTCCTGCTTTCTCTTCTTCTTCCTCCTCCTCGTCCTCCTTTTTTGATTTCTCTTAAATTCGTGCTGTTGCCCCGGGGAGCAGACAGGTGAGGTCGGCAGTGTTTTCCGGCGTATGTCGCTATAGCATGAATGCTTCAAGTCGCCTCTCTGGGTCCATGTTGTTCCCCCTGCCCCCCAGTTCCACCCGTTCTCTCCCTCATGCATGGGCAGCATCTCTAGCCTGCGCCCTTGAACATGCACATAAATTTGTAACTAGGGGAGCGTGGCTGAGTCGCGTTCACGTGGGCAGTGCTGGCCAGAGACCTCGCTCCAGTTTTATGTCTTCCCTTCAGCTCTGGGCTGGAGGTTCTCTCCTGTTGCTCTGTGCCCACCTGTGTGTTGTTCTAACTGCCACACGGGGCTCTGGGGTCACACTGTCCACTCTGAACGCCCCCATTCCCCCAGGTGGACGCCGGACTGCCTCCAGACCCTCCCCAGCTTGAGTAAAGCCCAGATGAGCATCTCTCCACGTATCCCTTTGGTCCTTGGGACAATGCCCGGGGACTGGGGTTGCTGGGCCACAGGGCGCATGCCCCAGTGCTCTGCAGAACAGCCTCCCCAGCCGACACCAGGGGGCGTGCGGCCATGCGGGCTTCATCTTTAATGGATCATCACCAGGAAACGGGGGCAGTGGGTGGCTGTGGCTTTAAGAATGACTTGACTCGCAGCCATTGGTCCCGAGCATTCAACAGCGGACAGACAAGACCAGCCATGGCTGACACATACAGTCCCCATCCAGAGCTTGGGAGGACCGGGAATACAGCAGCCTGTCGTGTGTCTAGAATGTTTTTCTACCAAGAACAAACGTGAACAGTGGGAGTTGTGTGTGTGTGCGCACATGTGTGTACACACCCACACTTGTACTGTGGTCCTGAAAGAAATCCTTGTCTTTTGTGGCCACAGGGTTGAGAAGCCACGCCCAACACCAAATCCTGAATTTTGATGCAAATTCAGGGTGGCGGAATTATAATGCGAATTGAATCCACAGCTTTGCAAGGAAGGAGGGATTCCAGAAGGAGGCCCTCCACCTGGAGATGGGAAATTCCAATGAATCTGAGGACCACCTCCAGCTCCCTCCCTCGACAAGCCTCCTTTTTTCAGCTGAAGCAACCCTCCTTCCCCAGCTGAAAGGAACACCCTCCTTGTCTGTAAAACCTCTTAAGTAATGTCCTGGGGCAGCTGCATGCAGGGGGGTGGCAATTCTCCCAGGATCCACCTCCACCACCTCTCCCTGCTTCGAGATTTACGGCCAGATGCAATTTCCAGCAGCGCTCAGGGATGTGCACTGTCACCTGCACATTCTGCTAATTTGTATCAACAGGCACCTGGGTCACATGTACTGAAACGATTCATGAGGATGTTGGGTCAGGGTGAAAGGAACATGATATTGGAGCAGGCCTTTTTTACTGACATGAGATCACTAACTAGAGATGCTGGATTCACTGTGTCAGCCCAAGCAGCTGGGAGTGGTCCTAGCAGTTTGTCTGGTAGATTCACTGAAATGTGGACCCCAACATGGACAGTACAAGAGGAAGTTGAAGTGCAAAACTTCCTTGGTGTTCTGTAATGGACTGAGGGGGACGGGGTTTCTGGAGTGGGTTTCATACAATCTTCTCACCCACCCTGGATTCATACCCAGTGGAGTATCCAGAGGACACACCCTTCTCCAAGTCTGAGGGGAAGGCATGGTTCGGGAGGCCCGCACCCCTGAGAGCCTAGGAGTTTGTAGTGAAGAACCTGCCAGAGGCTCCGTGGGAAGAGCCGGTGCTCAGGTGCAGCGCAGCTCAGGTGCAGCCTGGCTCCGGTGCAGGTCGCCCAGCCTGGCCTGAGCTGCGAGGAGGGAGAAGCTGTGCAGTAAGAGACAAGGCAGGGAGGTTGTCAGGGACGGTGCTGGGTACGAGATTAAGGGAATTGGTCTCTCACATCTAGAAAACCCCACTCCCCACTTGACCATGGCCCCTTCCCCTGAACCAGCACTGTCCGTACATAGAGATAAATCATTTGGATGCAGAGTCACCCGGCCTCGATGCTGCGGAGTGGGGCCTCCTCTTCATCCCATGCAGGGGGAACTGAGGCCCGGAGCGGGCCGCTGATCTGCCCCACACCCTCAGGAAATGCTGGGCAGAGGGCTGGTTCTCGAAGCCCCAGTCCCCCTGAGGGCCAGCCAGCCTCCATCACTGTATCTGAGGAGCCCCGCGATCGACCACGGCCACTGCCCTGAACCCCTGCGTCCAGCCTCAGCGGGCAACTCTGCTGTCAGAGTAGCCTTGTGGCTCTTCTCGGGACAGCCACCTGCCGACCCCGGGACGGGCACCATTCCTGGTGAGCCCACCTGTATGGTGGCCATGCAGGTGATAAGAAGTGGTCAGGTGGGTATTTATTGGGAAGGTGGCGATGACAGACTTACCGACAGAGAAGCCAGGATGGCGGGAGGAGGGCAGTCATGTTTATTCAGCCCCTACTCTGCCAACCACCATCCTCGGGCTTTTCACGGAACTCGGTGCAGGGGGTTCAGCGGCGACTGTCAGGAGGTCTGTGTCCCAGGCTCCGGGACCCGCGGCAGCGACCCTTCTGGGAACAGGGTCTTTACAGACGTTACGAAGTCTAAAATCGTGAAGTCACCCTGGGTTATTTGGGTGGTCCGTAAACTCAATCACTGTCCTAATAAGAGACCCCAATGACAGACACACGGAGCGAAGAAGGGCAGGCCCTGTGTCGACAGAAGCAGACACTGGAGTTATGGGCCCCAAATCCACGGAGCCCCTGGGGCCCCCCGAGGCTGGCAGAGGCAGGCGGGCAGGCTTCTCCCACAGGGTGTCGGGAGAAAGCATGGCCCAGCCAGCACCTTGGTTCCTGCGTTCAGACCTCCAGGACTGTGAGAGAATCGGTCCCTGACGTTTTCACTCACCCAGGTCACAGTGATGTGCCAAAGCGGCTGCTATTGCACCGCCACAAGCCCAGGTGGAACACGCTGTTGCCCACGTCACAGGTGGAAAGTCAGAGGCCCAGCACGTGAGCAGCAGCCCCACCCTCACCCCCACCCCCGAGATGGAGCTCCACCCCAGGAGCTGGAGCCAGACCGGCCCACAGGAGCCCACCACACACGCCTGCTCGCCCTGCCCGGTCTCGCAAGGCTGGCTCCAAGGAAGCCCCCCGCACACGCCCCAGGAAGGGTTTCTTTTAAGGCAAATCCCACAGTGCTTCCCAGACACACTGACTCAGAACCTCTGAGCCGCAGTCCTGGACACCTGACCACGTCAAAGCTTCCAGGTGAACCCGAAGCACTATTACTCTGAGACTGGGCTGCATCTCAGCTGCTCAGCTGCCCAGGAGGTCAAGGATGGGAACAGTCCGATTGCTGGCCTAACCTAGCCCCTGGCTGGCTGCCCCGGGATGACTCTGTTGCTGGGGTGTCTCTAAGCACAGGCTGGCTTTGAACCTGCTCCTCTGACCTTCCTGTCACGGCTGGGTGTTTTGGGAAGCCTCCGCACCGAGGACAAGTATAGCTCGATGCTCCCTTCCACAGTAGGGCTGCTGGCCACTTCCCAGCCTGGAACCCGCGTCCAGCCTGCCCGCTGCCAACCTGAGCCCAGTGCGGCCACTGTGAGCCAGCAGGATCCCAGCTCTTTAACCGCACCTGCCCGGGACTCCAGGACTTCCCCACCCCGGACACTCTGAAGCTCCTGATCAGAAAGGCGTACCCCTGAGTGAGGGCACCTGCCATCTGAGGTCTGAACCCCAGCTCCACCCCTCCTGTGGCTTTGGGTAACACCTTACCTCTGGGAGCCTCGGTTTCCACCTAGGTCAGTGGGGGTGATGTCAGCACCTGCCTCATCCAGTGACTCTGAGGTGATGAACTAAAACGGGGAGGAATTAAAAGAACAATGAGGTGCCACTGCACACTGATTAGAATGGCCCGACCCCAGAACTCTGACCACACCCAGGCTGGTGAGGGCGTGGGGCCGCAGGAGCACCCGCTCCTGCTGGGGGGTGCTGACGGTGCGGCCCCCCTGGAGGACAGATTGGCTTTTTCTTACAAAACTAAGCATACTCGTGCCAACTCTAGCAGCTGCACCTCTTGGCATTTACGGGAAGGACTTGAAAACTTACGTCCACGCAAAAGCTGCACGTGGGTGTGTGCAGCAGCTTTATCCATCACGGCCGAAACGTGGAGGCTGCCAGCAGGTCCTGCAGTAGCTGGGTGGACAAGCGGACCGTGGCCCATCCAGACGGTGGAACACTGTTCAGCGCTGAAAAGCAGCGCGCTATCAAGCCGTGAAAAGACCTGGAGAAACCATCAATGCATGTTGCGAAGTAACAGAAACCGCGTACTGTGTGATTCCAACTCTGTGACACTTCGGAGAAGGCAAAACCGTGGTAGCGGTAAAAAAAATCAACAGTTGCCCGGGGCTGAGGGAGGGAGGGGTGGATGGGTGGGGCGCGGAGTGTTTGTACTGTGATGGTTAGTCCGTGTCAATGTACCGGCGTGGAACGAATGAGCAAGGCCACCTGACTGTCTCAGAGATTGTCCGCTGGGCAGGCACAGCCCTGCAGGACCTGGCTCCTGGTTTTCGGAAACCGAGACACCCCAGATTCTCTGAGTCAAGAGCCACAGAGACCCTGCTGGTCTTGGTGGGAAGGGTGTCTCTGGGTGGAAGAGCTCAAGACGCCTGGGCATTTGCATGCAAGGGGTCTGAGGTGAGCTGAACCCGTCTCCACTTTAGGGGAGATGCCCCACAGGCATCCAGGGGCTGTAGGGTGTGAGTCAGACCTGGGTGGCACTGCTGTCCCTGTCCCCTTATTTCCGTTTCTGTTTCCTTGTCTGCCCGTGGTGCAATTAGTGCCATCAGGGAGACCGACAGAAAGCCTCACCCGGAGGACAGGGAGCCCTGGGGCTTCACTGGAGGGGGCAGGGACAGAGAGGAATGGGGACACTGTGTCCCAACCCACGGCCGGGCTGCGGAGAGGAGATTCGGAAAGAGAGCGAGTGTTGAGATCTAGGTGAGCCGGGTGGGGGACGCAGGCGAAGTCTCTGTGATGACGAGAACCTAAGAACCTTCCTGACAACTGTTTGCTCAGCATCTGCATGGTCTCCACACAATTCCTTCCCCATGGCAACTAGGAGGCAGATGTCCTCATTGCTCCCATGTGACAGACAGGTAAACTGAGGCTCAGAGAGGTGACGTGGCTTCCCCAAGACCTCTCACCTGGTGCGTAATGGAGTGGGGGTTTAGTGCAGGCCAGCTTGCCCCCAAAGCTCTTGCTTTCCCCCTCCACCTTCCCAGGTGAGAAGTGGGCAGTCCTGGGGGCCCCCACCTGCATCCAAGGCTGACACCAGAGGTGTGCTCCTGCTGTAACTCAGGAACTGAGCGGCAGGGACAGGAGCCCCTCATGGACGGCCCAGCGTCTCAGCCTTGCAGAGCACAGCCAGCTGCCCCGGCTGGGGCCTGAAGAACATTCACCCTGACACCCTCCAGTGGCTCTGCCCTTCTCACTTGGGCCCCGGCAAGTGAGGCAAAGCCCCACCTGGGCTGCCGAGGCAGCCAGGCAGGGAGGCGGAGGATGGAGCAGACCCCTGCCCCATGCTCTGCCTTCTGGAGCAGCCGGGGTGGCTCAGCAGATGCAGTCTCTGTGCCCAGGCGGTCACACGTCATGACTCAGTGGTCCCAGGACCTGGCACCATGCTGCCTGCCCTGTGTGGGCTCCATGTGCCTTCGTGAGACAAACAGATGACAAACAAACAGGCTGTGGGTGGATCTGGAGCCTCCAGAAGCCTGGGCCTCCAAGCTCCTGGGATCTTCTGTGCATCTGGCTCCAGTCAAGGGGCCCTTTCTGTCTGGCGTGGGAATGCGCTCGCCCCAGCTGGGTTCTGAGACCCCCTCCCCACCAGCCCCGCTTTGGAATTTTTTTACAGCTGCCCTGGGACATCTGCTAGAGGAAGCGCCTGGGAGCTGGCTCAGGCTGAGAGGGAGACATGGACAGCTGGATCGGGGATCCCAAGCAGGGGGAGGTGAGACCCTGGCCCCCATACTGCCCCTGGAGTGGGCCCTCATCCTTCCCCACTGTGTGTCAGGGCAGAATGCAGGACACAGAGTGGCCAGTCTACACCCTGTCCTTGCAGACCTCCCACTGCAGAGGCTGAGTAAGAATGTTCACCACAGGCGCAGCGTTTTACTGAGCACCTACTATGCGCTCAGCATGCCTCCTGCCTCCTCCACAGCACTTCCCCGTGCCACAAGCCGTTCTGAGTGATCAGCCCCTCCCCCATCCCTGCTTTAGAGATGGGGAAACCAGCACCCGGAGAGTTTCTGCGACTTCTCCAAGGGCACGCACGCAGCGGGTGAGCAACCAGAGATGGAAGTCCGACCCAGACCTGCGCCCACAGCACTGGACCACCTGCACGTGGGAATGTCATCAGCTGCGGTCACAACCGATGGTGAGGTGCGCATCCTAGGGAGCAGCCCAATGGGCCTGTAAGGGGCCGTGTCTGTGGAGGGGGATGAGACGACGCAGGGCCTGAAGGTCACACCTGGGGAAACTGAGGCCTCAGTCAGAAGCAACGCACTAGAAAGAGGCAGCTCGAGGGGGTCTGAAAAGTCCAGGCTCCACGGAAATGAAGAGAAAGGGAAGGAAGTGTAGCACCCTACCCTTTACCTCCGTGAAACACTTGGAAGTGCCCAGAATTCAGGGGCCTGCCCTTGAACCTGCTTCCTGCTGCCTGCTTGCTGTGTGACCTTGGGCAAGTTCCTTCAGCTCTCTGTGCCTCGATTTCCCCAAGTATAAAGAGGGGACCATATAAGCACCTACCGGCAAGGTACTCAGAACAGTGCTTAACACATAGTAAGTGCTTTACATGTCATTGTCAAATCAACAGCCATGCCACCTGTGTGACAAGGACACACACACATACATCGGGCGAACTCGAGGCTGCAGATCCTTGTTGTTGGGGAAGATGGGGGACAGGCGTGGGAAGCAGGGGTGGGTGGGAGCCAGCAGGTAAATGCTACAGTCAGAGGGGGGCCCTGTGTGGCCTTGGCAGTGGGCCCTAGACCCTCTGCAGCGCAGGTGAAAAAAGATTACCAAGAACGACAGAATGAGTGATGCCATGTGACGCCCTGGCCTCATGCCTGGGAACATACAGACTGTCCCCCCCACGCCACCCTGTGCACGCCTCCCGTCACCCACGCTGGTGGGGCCCCTGCTCAGCTCCCCCCTTTCACTGACTCGCTGTTTCTGTCTCGGAGAGTGGTCTCTGAAGACATCCCATGGGCCACATGTCCATCTAGGTGCTGAGAGGAGCACACTGTGGCCCAGAAAGGACACTTGCTGGGGTGCGAAGGGACAGCTAGGGGGCCATGGTGGCCGAGAGCAGGGCATGACAGGGACAGGCCCAGGGACCCCACACTGAGACAGCGGGCAGACTTTGAGAGGTTGCAGCCTGGAGAGGGCCATGCCTCATACGATGTCCCAGGGGCCACCCTGCTGGCTCTGAGCAGCATGGACGGTAGACAGTGCGGGGGAGGGGAGGCTGGGGGACCACCCAGGAAGCTGTCCCCGAGCCTAAAGTCCACATGGGGGTGAGGGAGCTGAACGGGATCAGAGCAGGACCCATGGGAGACCCCTCACCTCTGTGGCAAGTGTCCAGCTGGGGGTGAAAGCCAGATACCGCAAACCCAGCAGGACAACAACTGCCCAGGTGTGGGGAGACGGCCCAAGCCCCAGAGGGCCTGGCTCCGCAGCAGGAAAGGCAACTCCTGCAAACGCGTAGCCACAGCTTCAGTTTGCAGTGGAGATAATGGTGTGAACTTGAGCGCAGCTCTGAGTTCGTTGAATTCCTATCATTTCTAGATCTCGCACTAAAAGCCGTCCTCTTTGCTGACGGCCGGGGGAGAGAGAGAAAGATGGCAAATGGAAACCAGAAGTGGGAGCAGCCGGGAGAAAGGAGAGCGGGTTCGTTTTCCCCACTGGGAGGGCTTTCAAAGCCCCCACCACCCACCAGGCTCCCTGTAGCTCCGCCTCCACCCTGCACCCTCCCAGGGCGTCCCCCGCCCCACCTGCGTGACGTACTCCCCAGGATGACCCAGGTCCTCTGTGAGAATGTTCTGCCCAGCCCCAGCGTGAAATCATAGCCCTGTAACTTTCCCTTTAAGACTGTCAGAGCCGGGGAGGCCGGCCAAGCCTGGGCTGGAGGTGGGGACAGAGGGAAGAAAGGGAAAAAAGAGAGAGAGAGGCAGGAAAAGTTTTTTCAGAGGAAAATGCAGGGTTTGTCCTAGCCCCTGACGTCAGATCTTGCTTTAATAAAACCCCCCGAGGGCTGCGGGAAGAGCCGTAGCGGGTGCTCCTGATGGGCTGGCCAGTCTCGGCCCAGCAGTCCCGAGAGGTGGTGGGTCTTCTGGGCTGCTCGGTCGATGCCGTTGCCACTGACTCCCAGGCATGAGGTGGTTCCTGCCCTGGACGCTGGCGGTAGTGACCACAGCAGCCGCGGGCAGCGCCCTGGCCACGGTGAGTCCTGCCTGGAGGGGCTCAGATCGGGGCCCCAGCAGGGTGAGAGGGGCTGGGAGGGGGGGCGAGGGTGAGGGCCAGGGCGAGGAGGAGGGCCGCATGGGGTCAGCAGATTCCGGCAGGGCCGGGAGGAAGGGGCAACACCTGAAGGAACGAAGCCAGCAAGCCCTCCATGCCTCCTTTCACACCTGAAACAAAGCTGAGAGGAAGGAGCCCTGGGAGCTGGTGGAGCTGGACTCCAGACTCAGCTTTGCTGGGATTGGCTGTGTGACCTTGAGCTAGTCCCTCACCCTCTCTGAGCAGCATAAAGTGAACAAGTTGTTAGCAGACTTCTTGAGTCTTTCGGTTTGGAAAAAAATGAGTCCCCAAGGGTTGGGTATACTACAGGAAGGGGAGGTGGAAAATGCCAAGAAAAGTTGGAAAGGAAAATACCAGCTCTCAACAAAAGAGCCTCTTGAGTAAACAGTGCTCGGGATGACTTCTAACCCCGGACCGCCTCGGCTCTGGGCTGGCACGGACCTCCAGTCTATGCAGCGTGCACGGTTGGGTCCTGCGCACAATGCCCGCAGTCTCCGGGGTCTCCTCAGCTTCTCTGTCTCCCACCTCCATTCCAGGGCTCACCAAGGGGAAGGGAGGAAGGTCCGTACCTCCGAGGAGCCCAGGGAGCCAGACACGTGGCGGCGCAGGCCGTCTCCAGGGCTGGACGTGGGCGTGGGTGCAGGCACGGCGTGCGGGGGGCAGCTGGCAGAGCCTCTGAATCCAGGATCGCTCCGCCTGGCCAGGGCCCGTGGGGGAGCCAAGGGCTGGAGGGAGGGTGGAGAGAGGGGCTTTCTAGCCCACTCACGCTGACAGCCGGCTTCTCTTGGGATCAATGGGCCCCATTCATGGATGAGGACACTGAGGCTCAGGAAGCAAGTAGCTTAGCTGTGGGCTCCCAGACACGGGTTCTGATTGGACCGGACCTGAGGCTGAGAGCCACCTGGGGGCCAGGTGTCTCCTCCCCCAGCACCATGCAGAGTATAATGAGGGCAAGGAGAGTCTGTTTGACTCGTCGTTAAATCCTCCGTGCCTTGCGTGGTGCCCGTCTGCCCGACACAAAATATATATATGAACAGTTTTGCAAATGAAAGAAACAGAGGCAGAGCAGGTAAGGGACTTGCCCAAGGTCCCCCCCGAATCAGTCCGTGGCCCTAGTTCAAACTTAGATCTCTCCTGCCAAATCGCACTCTTTCTTCCAGAGCTTTCCCAGTTTAGGGGAAACAGAGCGTTTCCCGCCCCAGAAAGAGCCAAGCCAGCCCTCCTTTCAGGGCTGCTCGGGCTGGGAGGGCAGGGGCTGGCTGGAGAAGAGGTGACAGGCGCGGCGCAGCGAGGTCTGAGTGACAAGGGGAGGGGCGAGCCTGCCGGGGTGTCTGGGTGCTGGAGCCCCACGTGCCTCTGCAGGGCCACGGGTGCTGGGGAGGAGGCGGTGCCAAGCCGTGGGCTCAGCCCAGGGGACACACGCAGGACCCAGGAGCCCAGGTGGTGCCGGGCAGCAGGAGGGGGGCAGGCTCCTGGGTGGGGAGGCGAGGCACCGCTCCTCTGTGCAGCCCCTCTGGGACCATCTCCGGGAACCCACGTGACCCACTTGTTCCCCAATTCAGGAGCTCCCTGCACAAAGCCGGGCACCAGGCCACTTGGGGTATCCTACTGCCCCCTACCCCCTCCTCTGTGAGGGCCGTGGGGCAAATGGCAACCAGTACTGTGCTTACAGCCAAATCCCAGCCGCAGCCGCCCTCCCCCAGTCCCCCCCCACCCCCCACACACACACACTGGCACGTGAGGGGAGTGCAAGGCCACGCAGGGCCCCGGTGGGATTCCAGTGGAAAACACGATACAGAAGTGCATGTGGGAGGAGGCGCCTGTGCGGATGGCCAGGGGAGTCTGAGGAAGCAGGGCCATGGTGGGCCCCCCCCCATCAGAGGGAACGGCATTATCTGAAGGGTCTGCCATCGAAGCAGGAGGAGATAAATCAGGGGGCGTGGCGGGCAGCCAGTGCAGAAGCTGAGCCCAGTCTATCTGGGAACCCAACGCGAGATAAAGGTGTGTGCTGAGCCGACGTGCTTTCCCCTCTCGCCGTCCCTTCCTTCCTTCCTTCCTTCCTTCCACAGGACTCGGTGCCCACCAGGCACTAAGGGAAAGGCCCTCCATGGGGTCCTGGGCCAAATGCTGTCTGTAAATAACTAAGACCCTGCTCAGTTCAGCGAAGAGACCTTTATGAAGTGCCTGCTACAATTCCCACGGCAATATTATTAAGCGGATGTCATTGTCTTCCTTTGTAGATGCACAACCTGGAGCTCAGAGAAGTTAAGTCATTTGCCTAAGCTCACACAGCGAATATACAGTGGAGCCAACATTTGAACCCAGGCCTAGCTCTTGGCCATAAGCCCACTGCTTTCTCCGCCCATGTACTCGTGCAGAGGTGACAAGCCTATGGTCCCCGTCCCTACCAGAGCTTACAGGCCAGTGAGGTAGGAGGGCAGATGTCATCAGAAGAGGGAGGCTAGGGCGGGCCCTGGCTGTCCAGCTCAGCAAGCCCCTTAGCAGCTCTGGGCCTCACTGTCCTCCCTTGTTAAGGGGGCCACGACCGCAGCCCCCAGCTCCCTGCGGCTGGGGAGTGAACACGGGACCCCTCGAGGGTCAGAGCGGGGACTGGGTGCACAAATGTCATGCTCACAAACTCCTGGGCGAACATGAGGTCTTTGGTCGGCCATCCATACCACCTCTCCCATGTCAATGTATGTGCGGTGCGCATGGCGTGTGTGTGTGTGATCACGGCTTGCCTGAGCACGTAAGTGCCCCCGGTGTGCGTGCGTGCCTGAGGAGGGCATGCTGGGTGTACAATGCAAACTCTTCTCCCCGCCGAGCGCCCCCTGTGGAAAGGCACGGGCCTGAGCATGTGGCACAGCCCTTTTTCAGAAGAGAGAGAACGTGAATGATAATGCCTTCGTTACACCTCCTGTCCACAGTTTGGGGTCTGAGCAAGCATTTCAAATCCCACCCCAAATCCCAGACCCACGAGTCCCCTGCTCAGAGCCTCTCTGGCCACTTGGACGCGCTGCTCCGAACTCAGGGCCCTTCTGCCCATGGCTTCTGTGGGGCGTCGGCGGGAGCGGGGCAGGGAAAGGCTCATGGTCCCACCTGGCACAGCCCTTGGCAGGCTCACCCTCTGGAATGGGAACAGAACTGTTCTCCTTGGGAGACCAGACCATGACCTCGGGCTGGGCAGTCCCCCTGGGCTCATGAGCAGGATGGGGGAGAGGCACCTCCCCCAGGTTTCAGAAAATCTCCCCCCGCAACCCTGCCAGCAAAGCAGCCAAACACCAGGAGGCTGTCTGTGGCCTTGTGCAAACAGTGGGGCAGCAAGGCAGCGGGGAGGGTTGCTACAGTCACTGGGTTCCATATGGTTGAGGGCGGGGAACTGGGAGGGGCCCGGCAGCATGCCAGCTGCAGCCCGGAAAGGAAGGAGGGGTCACCATAGCACAGGGGACACTGTGCTCATTCCTTCAGAGCACTGACGGACCTCCCTGTGCCGCCGGGACCAGAGCTCCCTGGGTCTGGGCACCGTGTCCTGAGTGCTCCGCATGCACCAACTCCAAAGCCACACGCCTGTGAGGCCAGCAGGGTGCTCACAGTTTGGACCAGCACTGAGGCTGCTGAGCATGTGACCTGTGGCGAGCCCCAAAGGGGCTGTCAGAGCCAGTACATGCCGGGTCCCTAGACGCCGCGTGAATACAAGACTGTGAGACTCTCGTGATTTTTTTGCTGTTGACTCCATATTGAAATGATAATTTTCATATTGGGTTAAACGAAATACGTCATATTTTATTAACACAAATTCCACCTGTTCCTTATTACTTTTAGGGTGGTGACTAGAAAATGTCAAATTCCATACAGGGCTCACATTACGTTTTACTAGACAGTGTTAGTCTGCAAAGACCCAGGTGTAGACAGAGGAAGTATAATAGGCAGGGAGGAAAAATACCGAGTTCCGATCCCAGCTCCTTCACTTACCAGCTGTGCATCCTCGGACAAGGAGCCCAGCCTCTCTGAGCCAGTGTGTGTGTGTGCGCCTGTACAAGGTGTGATACCAGTACTCGCGTCTTGGGGGTGCTGGGGGAGTTAAAGAATGAAGTGCGGGTAAGACACACACCGGTTCCCGCTGTTCCGGCAGCAGGGGCGGGGGGTCCCCAGCTTGGGTGGAAACACTGATGGCAGACGAGTGCCAACTCCCAGCGGGCAGGCATTTGGAGAGGCCCGGCTCAGCGCCCGGTGGGCAGGAAGGGGGGCAGGCGAATTGGTGGGATGTGCTGGGCTCAGTGCTGGGGGCGTGGGGTCTTCCGAAGCTCCAGGGTTTCCACACCCCGGCCAGCTTCCCTCCACGTTTAAAGAGAGTCAGTGAGCACTTTTGGTGTGTTGTGTAGGAGAAAGAAGTGGTGATGGTGGTGATGGCGGGGATGGTGACGATGGTGGTGAGGGTGATGGTGCTGATAATGACTCTTACGGGGTGACTTGTGTCTTACAACCCTGAGTCAGGGCCCCCGTCGCTGACCGTGGACTTCACAGCCCGTCCACATCATTTCTCCATGAACTCTAACAGCCCTGTTCCGGGCCCACCTTTTCCTGTCTCCGGAGATGCGGTGATCAACGGCTCTCTCTGTCCCTACACCATGGAGGGAGGCTCGCACATTGGAGATGAGTTTTTACACTAGCAGAGGGGAGTGTGTTGAGAACCAGAGGCCTGTGGGAGAAAAATAAGCAATTCCAGGGCTCTGAGCTTTAAGTCCTCGGGAGCAGTACATGTTAAGCGGTGCCTCGGAGACTTTTATGCACACTCAACCTAAACAACCATTGCATCAGATGGACGCCAGCCCCTCCTTTCACCTTGACGTCCTGTTGTCCCGTTAATCGGCCAACTCTCCTGCCCTCCACCTTCTCGGCCTCTCCCTGAGAGAAGGGGGTGGAGGAGGAGGAGGAACTGGGCCTCGCAGAGCATGAATAATGGACATTCCAGGGGATGTGATAAAATCTGTGCCCGCCCGTCCCAAGGCCCCCAGTCTGGAGGCAAGTCCAGGCTTGGGACGGCTGTGGGTCTGCTGAGCTTTGGTGTGGGGGTGTGAGTGGGGGCGGAGGGGGAAGTGAGAGAAAGGGAGGGGCCCCCTGCCCCAGCGGAATCCCTCTCTGAGTCCAGGAGTGGAGGCCAGGGACCTGCGCTGTGAGCCTGCCCTGGGCTGGGTGCCGGGAGGAGGGGGAGGGCGTCTAGAGCAGGGGAATCTCCCGAGAGAGCAGGGACTCATAATCCCACCTTTGGGGCAGGACGCAGCCCCGCCGGGATGGCCAGGAGACCAGGAGAAGGAGCTCCCTGCTGGCACCTGAAGGGCAGCCCACCAGGGACCCCGGTGGAGACCCCTAGGGGCTCACTCCTGGGAGGTGCTCAGAAGAGGGGTGTCCACCCTCTCACACGGTGGCTGCCCCAGTCAGTCACACCAGCAACGGGGGAATGAAGTGGTGAAGCGGGTGGGGAGGTTGAGTGGGTCACGTCTACAGCCCTGGGAGGCCCCGCCCAGGGCCACATTCTCCCACTCCCCCCCACCCCCTTCTCTTCAGGGGAGGAGTGAACACACACAGCTTCCAGACAGAGCAGCCCCTTCCCAGAGCCCCCAGCCCAGCCGGGGCCAGCTCAGGCCATTTCTGTCCCAACCCTGCCCCCTCGTGGAGAATCTGGGTGCGGCCTCCCCAACTCCAACAAACCAATGCTGGGACCTGCCCTGTTGTTCACTGAGAGCTGGCCCAGCATGTGCCAGGCGCAGCGCTGGGCACAGAAGAGGCCAGAAAGAGCAGCTCGTCCCTAAAAAGCGCCCCAACTTTTTAGGCTCCCGTGTCCTTTTCTGGGGACCCTTGGTAGCTTGGGCTCAGTTCCACACAACCCTCAACACCCCGTGTTGTCTTATTTTGTATGTCTCGGTACTGTGAGGCGCCAGGTCTTCATCTGAGCTCCAGCTGCATAGGAGACGCTTAGTGCAGGGGTGTGATGGGTGGGTGGGCGGAGGAAGGAATAAATGGATGAATGAATGAGTGAACGAATGATGGAGGAGTGCAGCGATGACACCTGGATTACAAACAAGGGCTTTGGAGGGATTTGTGGGTCGTGGACCATTTCCCAGCTCTGAGGCCTTACGGTTGCTTAAGCTCTTTAAGCCTCAGTTTCCATATCTGTGAAATGGGGATAATTCCAGTGACTTCTCCCCGGGCTGCTGGCACATGCTGTTGTCATTACCATTTTACAACGGAGGAGGCAGGAGCTCAGAGAGGGGAGCGTGGTCACAGGCCACAGAGCTGGGAGGGCGGGGGGCTCGGGAGGGGGGTTCCCCTCGCTGCGGAAGTCATGCCCTTTGCCCTTCACCCCAGAACCTCATTCGCTGATGAGCCACACCCTCTCTCACCGGGGGCAGCCCATCTCCCTCACCCAAGGGGACATTTCAGGTCCCCTGCAGGGCCCACCCACCACCTACCACCGCCAGCCTCACACTTCCTGCTCCCATGGCCACAGCCATGTGTCTTTTGTGAAACGAGACAAAACCGATGCATCAAAGTCAAATTAGAGACTGGCCTGTTCCCAGGTCCGTTTTCAGAGAGCCGGAAAAGACCAGCACATCCAGTGTCTGCTCACCTTTACAGGTCACCTCGGCCCAATGCGCCTGCGGCGCCCCCTACAGCCGCTTTGCTCTTTCCCTTCCCAATTGTCATGAGCTGAGTTCATCATCCAACGAGCTCGGTGAAGGGGATCAACTCATCGCTTTTAACCCGCCTCCTGAGTCCCCTCCTCGTCCAGACGGTTAAGTGTCTGACCCGGTCCAGTCTGTTCACTGCTGTAACAACAACTGAAATCTATTTCCCACAGTTCTAGAGGCTGGAAGCCCGGGGTCCAGGTGCCAGCGTGGTCACAATCTAGTGACAGCCTGTCTTCCTGGCTCTTCGCTGGCATCTTCCGTGGGCCCGCCCAGGGTGGGAGGGGTGAGGGCAGGGGGCTCCACCCTCCTGACCTATCCACCTTCCAAGGCCCCACCTCCTAGCACTGCCCCCTTCAGAGGTCAGTGCACGAACTGAGGAGGAACACAAACACCCAGACCTCAGCAGACACTACGCTCCTTTCTCTTTCCATTTTTAAATCACTTGAACCAAACATCAGTGGC
>PVKU01004786.1:0-138201 GCA_004027475.1 Anoura caudifer
TCTTGGAATTTTGCCATTTTAATTATGATGTGTCTTGAAGTGGGCCTCTTTGGGTTCCTCTTGATTGGGACTCTCTGTGATTCCTGGATTTGTGTGACTTTTTCTCTCATCAAATTAGGGAAGTTTTCCATCATTACTTTTTCAAATAGGTTTTCTATCCCTTGCTCTTCTTCTTCTCCTTCTGGTATCCCTATTATACGGATATTATTACGTTTCATATTGTCTTGCATTTCTCTTAATTCCTCTTCATTCTTTTTGAGCCTCTTTTCCTTTTCTTGCTCTTTCTGGGTGTTTTTTTCCTACTTGGTCCTCCAACTCGCTAATCCAATCTTCTGCTTCATCAATTCAGCTTTTCATTCCTTCCACTGTGTTCTTCAGTTCATAAATTGTACTCTTCATTTCCTCTTGGCTCCTGTTGATAGTTTCTATTTCCTTTTTCATGTTAATATAGTTTGCAGTGAGTTCATCATAGCTTCCCTGTAGTTTCTGGGAGCTCACTGAGAGCTCGTGGAGCTTCCTGACAACCATTGTTTTGAACTCAAAATCTGACAGTTGAGCTGCCTCTATTTCATTTAGCATTCTTTCTGGGGCTTCCTCCTTTTCTTTCATTTGGGGATTATTTCATTGTCTTCCCATTGTTTTTGAGGTTCTTCTTATTAGCCTTAGCTTCTTATATTGGTCTGTTCTGGCTCCCTGGGTTTGTGGTGTGAACTTCTGTGGTAGAATACCTGTGAGATTCAATGGTGCTGTCTGCTTCAGGTATCCTGGTGTTCACAGGTTCCACTGTCTTATCTGTTGAAATGCCCCCTCCTTGGGATCACCTCTGGTTTTTTCACAGTTCCAGGGTTGGTTTTTTGTTGTTATTGTTGTTGTTGTTTTGTTTTGTTTTGTCTTACTCGTGGGCATTTAAAAAGAGAAAAGAGGAAAAAATGGAAAGAGAAGAAAGAAGAGAAGAAAGAAAAAGAGAAAAAAAGAGGAAAGAAGAGAAGAAAGAAAAAGAAAAAAGAGGAAGGAAGAAGAGATAAAATTGGAAAGAAAGGAAGAAGGAATAAGGCAAGAAAAAAGATACACAAAGTAAAGGGCATTGAGGGGTAAAAAAAGATAAAAATAATGAAAAATAATAGAAAAAAATTAAAATTTAAAAAGAGAAAAAAAGAAAAAAGCAACAAGAAAAAAGAAAAAAATAAAATTTAAAAAACCCAACAACTCTTGCTGTTTTCAATCTTGCTGAGCTGGTGTTTCTGGTCTTGCTGGCTGCAATGGCCTAGGGGTGACAGTATCGCTTTTCTCCCTGTTCAGCGCTCAGCTATCTTTGCGCTACTGTCCTCAGAGCTTGCCCTGGGCCTCTCTGCCCAGGGCCTCAAATGTACGTTCTGAGGAAGCATGTGCCTATCCCAGTTGCACGCAGGTGCCTATGATCTCGCAGCCACCTGCAGTCACATACGGGCGCCAATCCTCTCGCAATCGTCCCCGATGGATGGCGGGAATAAATAAAATCTTATAAAAACTATTTTACATTTTCATACCCAAACAAGATGCAAAGTAGGTTATTTTAAAATTAATTTTGCCAATGAAATATTATAAACATTTGAATATTTTTTCTATGTACTTCTTAATCTTGATTATATTGCTTAATTCTCATAATAGTTAAGAGATAGGTGTTTTCATTGTCCCTATTTAAGAAGTAAAAAAACCTGAGACACAGAGAGGTTATATAATTTCCCCAAGATCATGTAGCTAGTAAGCAAAAGGACTAGGGTTTGAGCCAGACAATCTAATCCCAGAATGTATGACCTTAACTTCTCTGCTATGTTAGCCCCAATTAAATAAGCAAAATAAATAAAGATATGCTCATATGAGCAAATATTTTGCAGTACTTGCAATTATTAAGCAATTAAATGTAAAATATTTGCTGAGATGGGAAAATATATAACATATTGTTTGTGAGTAAATAAGGTTATGAAACTATGTACAGCATGGCATAATTCTTTTTTTTTAAGATTTTATTTATTTATTTTTATAGAGAGGGGAAGGGAAGGAGAGAAACAACAATGTGTGGTTGCCTCTTGCACATCCCCTAGTGGAGACTTGACCTGCAATCCAGGCATGTGCCCTGACTGGGAATCAAACCAGCAACTCTTTGGTTCACAGCCCCACTCAGCTATACCAGTCAGAGTAGCATGGCATAATTCTATTAAAATTATTTTACCTATATCATTTATTCATATCATTCATGTATGTGTATACACACACACATTATGGGAATAGAAAAAACATACATCCACAGTTTAACAGTAATTATCTCTGGGTAGTGGAATTCTTATTGATTTTTGTTTTCTACTGAATATTTTTTCAGATTTTCTAAAATAAACTTTGAGAAGTCTATTTGAATTTCCAGTTGCAAGTTCAACCTGTAAAGAGCTTGTAAGGCATCACTCCTGTCCTTACAACAAGAAAGGAAGCTAACAAACTAAAATTCAATGACTCTTCTTAGATAACCAGAGAACTGAGGCTCAGGGCAAACTGCAGCCCCCAAACTGGTTAGACAGGCAGGCAGATACCTAGAGTCACAGCTCACCGAGAACAGAAGCCCGCAGCTGGAACATTCTACATCATAATTAACATTACTGGAGGCTCACTGCATTCTAGCCACAGACTTCTAGGAGGCCTGGTGTTAGAGGGGCCCTCACACTTTCCTGAATTTTAGGTCTAGGAGCCCTACCAATTTCCCACTGTGAAGACTGGCAAAAAATCCCCTCATTCTTCTGGTAAGGGGAGGGGGAAGTAAACATTTTGAATATTCTTAGAGCATTCTGCTCTCCTCAGTAAAGACTGCCTTCGGGGGAAAATTGTGGGGTTTTACCAGACTATAAGCAATCCGGGGGAAAGGAAGTTCCCAACCTTAGCCCCCTTTAGCCTTTGACATGAGGAGAGGGCAATAACGAACTCAGGTTGAGACCTAATGATAGGACTATAGAACACTTTCCCTCAATGAAAATACCTCAATAAAAACTTCCAAAGCCAAAATGCAAAGAGGAAAAAAATGAATGAAAAAGATAGAGCAGACTACACAAGAACTGTGGGACAATTACAAAAAGGTATAAAATGTGTGTTAATGGAATACCAGAAGAAAAAAGAAAGTAACAGAGGAAATATTTGAAGTAATAATAGCTGAGACTATTCCAAAATTAATAACAAATACCAAACCACAGGGCCAGGAAACTTAGAAAATACCAAGCAAGATAAATACCTCAAAATCTACACCTATAGATATCCTAGTCAAATTGCAAAAAGCTGGAGAGCTTGAAAGAAGCCAGAGATTTAAAAAGCCCACCTTACATACAGAAGAATAAGGCAAGAATTACATTAGTCTTTTCTTCAGAAACCATGCAAGCAAGAGAAGAATGGAATGAAATATTTGAGGGGTTAAAAAATACCCCACCGATCTAGAATTCTGTATTCCTACTCCATGAAATGATCTTTTAAAAGTGAAATAAAGATTTCCTCAGATAAACAAAATGTAATAAAATAGACCTGCCTTGGAAGAAAGGTTAAGAGAAATTTTTCAGGAAAAAAGTGTGATTACATAGGTCAGAAACTCAGAATACATAAAGAAAGGAAGAGGATTAGAGAAAGAATAAAGGAAGTCAGCCAGGAGCTCACATTCACACTGAAGTGCAGGGGCCCAGGAGCCCGAAGTCACGTGCTGTCGTCACTACCTCTGCCAGGGTCCGAGCTCTGTGCCAAGCTCTGTGCCGCTGCAGCTGCTGGAACTGCCCTGCCTGCGTAGGAACCCAGAAGCTCCCAGGAGCTCCTCCAGAAGCAAGAAAAAACAAACAAACAAAAATGGCTTCTTCTCTTGTCAGTCAATCTTCCATCAGTCTCCCACAAATAACCAGAACATTTTTGGCTATTCTGCACTACTCTCACTGTTACCGCACTTCAACTTCCATGTAACAGGAATGGTAGCAACATTGTGTGTCTGCCTAACAGCATGCAACTATTCCAGTTAGGATGAAGATACTCTCACCCTCTTCCCAAAAAGAGAAGGATCGAAATCTTATCCATTACCATATCCACGTCTGAGAAATATTAATTCCACTTCTAGTTCAGCCTCAATCCCACCTGGATCTTCTGTAATCTCAAAGCTGAATTACAAAGTTAACAACACCAACAAAATTGACAGACCTGTACCTAGGTTAACCACTTACAGAGAGAAAGAAAGAAAGAGCTCAAATAACCACCAACACTCCTTACACAAAATAGGAGAAAGAAGGAAAATAATTAGTTTTATACACATAAGTGTCATGGGTTGAATTGCACCCTGCTCAAAAAGTATGTTCAAGTCCTAACCCCCAATATCTATGCATGTGAATTCCCAAATAAGGTCATTGCAGATGTAATCCAATTAAGATGAGGTCACACTGGATTAGGAATAGTAAATCCAATGACTGGTGTCTTTACAAGGAGTGAGAGATTTGGAGAACTGTGGACACACACAGAGGGGAAGGCCATGAGACAAGGGAGGCAGAGGCTGGAGCAAGGTGGCTACAAGCTGAAGAAGCCAAGGCGTAGCGGCAGCGCAGAAACTGGTAGAGACAAGGGATGATCCTCCCTAGAGCCAGCCAGCACTTTGATTTCAGACCAGACTTCCAGCCTCTGAGAACTATGAAAGAATATATTTCTATCTTAAGCTTGGGGTGGGGGCATGTATTTACTTTATAATTTAAAAAAAACACACAAAACCCTTGCCGATCCCCACGTACATCACAGGAGGAGCCAGAAGGCACTTGGGTATCTGGATCCCCTCTGCCAGTCCAGCTTAACTTGGAGCTTGTTTTAACAGGAACTGGATTGTGCTTTTCACCCCCTAATATGTTATAACCTGATTTGGTGTCAGTTCACCCTTCAAATATATATTTAATATTTAGGTACATGCTTAGCCACTGTGATATATAGAAATTTAGATGGAATTATTATAATGTTTGTTTAAGAGTATTCAATTCTACCTATGCGTTTATCTGAACCACTAGTTATTTTTCTTTTTGGCCCATCTAATTTTTACCTGTATCAGTCAGAGTCCCAGCAGGAAACAAGTGACACACAGACACTAGAATAATTGGAGGAGGTGTGAACAGAGTATGGAAGAAGAACAAGAGACAACACAGAACCCTGGGACTGTCATCACCCCAGGACCAGAGACACAGATAACGTTTCAATGGAAGAACATAAATGAAAACAAATCTTTGGATTCTACCACGAGGTGGAATTCAGGGTGTAGATGCAGGGAATGGAGTAATACACACTCTCCTCCCTCCTCATGGGACTTTATAAGTAGGTGGGAGACAGAGACACCCAACAAATGACTACACACATCGACTTCACAGTGTGTTTAAGTGCCATGAATGAAAGATGGAGGGCATGAGAGGTTTCAGCAGAAGGCTGGAGCTGGTCCCTGCTGGTCAGGGAAGGCTTTCCTATAGAAAAGGATGGATGAGCTGAGATTTGTGGGATGCAGAGGGGTTTCCAGCTGCAGAAGTGGACAGGGAGGGGCCTGTGTGTGAGATGGTGGGGACAGCACACGTGGAGACCTTGGAAAAGCTATGGAGCACTTATGTCTCCACGAGAAACCCGATGTGGTTGAAATTCACTTCCTCGTGGCAAGGTGCAATTCCTGCCAGTTCTGTCCAAGGCTGAATTGGGAAGTGGGAACCGGTATGGAGAGAGAAAAGTGATAAAAGGATTTTAAATGGGGATACCAGGATCTGTCTGCATTTCTAAAAGATTCTTGAAGACAGGGCTGTATTTTGCTCATTTTCTAATCCTGCTTGGTAATCTTAAACAGAATTGGTGCTTAACATATTTGTTGAACTACATTTCATTTTAGTGATAAAGGTGCTTTAGAATTTGTGTTTAGTAGCAGAAACTAAGGGGAGTGGGGTGTGAAAATCAATTTTGGACAAAGCAGTGGTTGCTTTCCCTCTAGAAATTTGTTTTCTCTGATTACCATATGTCAGGGTCACATAAAGTGAGAAAGACACAATTGCTTAAAATAACAACATAACATCAGCATAGAGAAAACATTTCTCATGTATACTGGTTAAAACCATCAGCCATGAGATCAGACTGCTAAATTTGAATCTGGGTTTACTTACTACTTATTACCTGTGGGTCTTTGGGCAAGGTACTCAACCCCTCTGTACCTCCAGATTTCTTATTTGTACACAGAGATGACAATAGTACCTATTTCATCTTTTTGTTGTGTAGATTAAATGTGAATAATTAAAAGCATGTCAAAGACTGCCCAGCCCAGAGTTAAGTGCTCGATAAATGTCACTTATTATTAACTACATTTGAATTTCATGGTGCATATAAAAAGTTATTTTCCCCAACTGTAAAATAATTTGCTCTTTAAAGTGTTCTCATTCTTTGATTCTTAACAGTGGCTGTTGTTTATGTACTCATAATAATTATATGATGGCAATGTGACTTTTACAGAAATGTTTAACGTATCAGGTTTGGCTAGACATATTATACCAAGTAATAATATCTCTCCCTAATATTAAATTGTATTCTGATATGTCCTGGATAGGGCATTTTAAGAAATTCTTAAAGCTAAGAATAGATAAACCCATAGTGTAGAGTCATCCATGATTTCCAGATAATTAGAGGCATTGCTAAACATGTGTGGGGTTCACATAAGGCATGGTCTTTTACTCCTTTTCTTATCCATCTCTCAACTTGCAGAAAGCTGTGCATTTTAGTATTTTCCCCATTCTCCCCCATATAGTCATAAGTGATAATATGCACATCAGTGCATGAACATTCCCACAAATTTGTTATTGAAGCTCAGGCATGTTAAAAGTTATCCCTTCACTTGGTAGACAAGACTTTCTCCTAGCTGTAAGACTCCTGATCTGTCATTTTCATCATAAATCATTCTCCAACTAGTCCATGACAGACAAAAATCAAAAAACAAGTTAGTACTGAACTAGTTACAAGTGACAGCCAGCCAGCCCCACTGTTTCTTTCATAACTCACCTCAAACAGGCACACTGCTGTGCATGGGTGAGCACGCCAGTACTTGTTGACAGGATTATTTTTAGAAAGTAATGCTCTCCCATTTATAAAATCCCGAGAGAGGCAGCATGATGTGTAGGCAGTAGTTCTCAGCCCCTGCCGCAAATCCAAATTACCTGTGGAGATTTTAAAATTCTGCAGATGCCATGACCTCACTCAATGATTTAGCCTGGGTTGCACATGTTAATCAGCAGGGGAGTTATTGAAAACTAGGATGCCTGTCAGGCAGCCCCACCCCGGACCAATTGCATCAGAATCTCTGGGGCTAGGGCCTGGGAGAGGCATTGCTTAATCAGCTCTCCAAGTAATCTAACATATAGCCAGGCCTGAAAACTATTGCTCTAGGTAGGTTGAATTCACTTCTTCATTTAACAAATATGCACTGACTGCTATTATATGCTAGGTGTTGCTGGCAATGTAAAGAAATAAACACCTTCTGCTCTCCTGGACTTAGAAATCTGAATCGAAATCTTCAGGATTGGGGCAAGAGCATCTAAAATGTCTAAAAGCTGATGAACCAAGACTGAGAGTCAGGGAGTAGTAGAAAGAGCAGAGAGTGAAATAGCTTTGTTTGAATCTTGGTTCTTCTGACCATTGGCTGTTTGATCTTGGCTAAATTATGTAACTATTCCAAGCCTCTGCTTCCTAGCTTTAAAATGATGGAAAGGAAATCTTCCCCTCCAGGGCTGTTATGAGTTTTAAATTTTAAAAAAATCAATAGAAATCTTGACACAGCAGCTAGTACATACTAGGCAGTCAATAAATGTTAGTTTTTTTTCTTCCACTTCACCTTCATTTCTCCCTTTGTCCTTAAAGTTATGTGGGTGCTAAGTATGAGGGATGTATTGATACAACTGAAATATGAGATACTGGCCTCGGCTTTCCAGGAGTTATGGTGTAATAAACAATTAGAGAACGGTCACATCATACATATACTATTCCTTGATGTGTGCTATTGGCTGCTTTTATTGCTGCAGGGGTTCTGAATGGAGAGAAATAGTCATAGAAAATCAGGAGCCAGAGGTTTCCTAAGGAGGAAGAATTTAAGAAGAGGCTTAAAGTGGATAAGTTTTGCCAGAAAGGAAAGGGAAGGGATTGCAGGCTGAGGAAACAGCATAGAAAAGATGACCTCAATGACACCTGAAGGTAGACCATGTATAAAGACAACACATACGTGCCAAACAGCATCTGACATGTGTCTGTGCATCTGGGTAATCAGGAAAGTGGAGTTTGCCTTTTTATCAATGTGAGTGAATAATTACATATGAGTTTTATGTGTTTAAGAACATGTATGAGGTTTGTTTTTAATGATGCATGCATTTGTTTTATATGAATTTCCTCAGTATGTTATTTAGAAAATGTTTGCATGCATCGATCTGTTTTTACTTGCATTTTCCTTGGGGGTGGGGGCTACCAGCATTTCTTCTTAGAAATAACTCACCAGCATCATAAATAACAATGAATTTTCTCAGCACGAAGAACAAAGAGCTGAATCAAGATGACATCATCCTTCTGATAGTGAATGCTCATTCAGGTTCACATTTAAGTCCTGCTGCAGGTTTGTCCAGAATAGTCCCTGACCAATTGTAAACAGCCAAAAGAGTGGATCTGCTTAAAAAGCAAGCTTCCTTGCCAGAGGGCACCTCGCAGTAGCCGCCTCCTTCCACTGCAAAGTCTGGGCCTCCTCACGAGCTCTGGGACAGCCTCTGCTGAGATTATTTGGAATGACCTACTTTGAAAATGGTGTAAACTCGGCTGAGTTGCCGAGGAATTAGGGTGCGAACAGGCCTGTCCAGAGAGCTTCCGGCAGAAGAGAGAAGGCTCTCTTGGGTCCCTTCAGAAGCCAAGCTGCGCCTATGGTTTAGTTTTGGGGGTGACTGCTTTTTTTTTTTTTTCTTCCTTAATTTAAATTCCCAGGGCTTTGGCTGTTACAATTCATCCTCTTGCTCTTGGAGTGCAGGCTTTTGATTGGCGGGAGCAGCTGTTACATCAGAGAAAGACAGCCAATCAGAGCAGGACTCGCCCTGTCTCCCTGCTGCAAACAGCTGAAGTAGTAATAAACAGGACCGTGAGGTTCAGCCTCTTCTCTGAGCTGCAGCCTGGAAATGTCCTTTCCGGAGCAAAGCCTGGAGGAGCGCCAGAACTCAAAGGCTGGTCACAAAGTAGGGGTCTTTACTTTGACCCCCACGTGGACCCTTGGATACGCCTACATTCCACCCAGGTTCATTTTTCTTGGAGTATTTGGCTTTTAAAAACAACATGGATGTCTCTGGGACCTTGGAAAGGGAAAAACCTGCGGCAATGGGGCAGAAATGTTGGGGATTACTTTAGTTCGACCACTTGAAGTGATGATTCTAGATAATAATCCCTTTTAGTCCTATGGTTAGGACTGCCTACTAAAAAGGAAAATAGCTTCGAATCTGGGAAAATTATCTGCACTTGTAAATCCACTTTAAAATTTTAATTTTCCAAAGCAGCTGCCCTGAGTTCGGCATAGGTAAATCCCCAGTGTTTACCAATTGATAAGACTTTTCTTAAGAAAAAGTATTTGTTTATACACATATAAAGAGAATAGAAGCTGGTTTATCAACTTTTCCCTCAGGGTACTAAACAGCACTATAATTTATCTTGGCTGAATCAGCTGACACTGTTATCAAGTAGGAAGGAAGAGAGAAATTTTACTTTAACTCATATGTGCACCTGAAAACTCCATTTAAAATATGTACAGATAACAACTCTGACTTACTGCTCAGAATGCTTCTCTCCTTGTCTATTTGGATTTTTTAAAGCTGTAAAGACATTTTTTCCATGATTTTCCACTGAGAAGTCCTCTCAGTTTCCAAGGACTCCCGTGAAACCCAGCACTTTCATTTTTGTCCCAGTCTTCTGCTCTTTTTCAGACCTTGGTTTATGTAATTCAATTATTTGAGAATTAGAGAAACTCTCCTGAATGAAAGACCTAGCAAAATGTTAAATATGGAATTCTCATCCTGAAATGCAGTGCATGATTCTTCACATAAATTCACAGTTGTAAATGTTGGCAAAAATGTGCTGTAAGGGTTTGTAAATAGGGAAAGATGAGCGAATGTATAACCTGTCTCGAAGTGTATGAAATCTCTTTCGTGCAATACAGACTCGGTTTCGTTGGTGCTGCCCCTCTCCCACTTGTTCGGTGGACATATCGCATCGGGGAGATGAGAAGAAAGGGGGAAAGTGATATAATCAGAACATGAGTTTGACACACAACAGTTGCTGGTTGTCCTCATGATATGGCCATGTCCAGATGCTTACATCACCTTTGGCAAACCATCCAGCTGTTTCTTCAGTGTAACTCCTTGGGCCTTCTGGCTGGCAGATGTAGGAACAGAGGCTACAATGGAGACCACAATTCTATACCAGTGGGATCACTCACACAGCCTGGCCCCGGCAGTGGGTTTTAATTTAAAAATCTGAATGAAGGTGGTTGTGCCAAGACTTGATGGTCACCAGGCACACACACACACACACACACACACACACACACACACACACACACACAAAACACCAAAGTTCTCTGGTAGAACAATAGGTACAGAGGCAGGGGGAACAAAGTCCTAGGATGAGAACAGCCTTTTGGATGCAGGAGTAGAGCCAAGTGCTGAGGAGAAAAGAACCCATAATAGAGGACAGAGCTAGGAAACCACGTGTCAGTTAGTATCCCAACCTGGAGAGCAGTCATAGTGATGGAGACAGGGCTCTGCAGGCAGCTTAACCAGATGGGGCGAAGAAGGCTAATGTGGTTGAATAGACATGTCCATAGGTTTTCCCCCAAAAAGTTTGAAGTGGCTCCTGTTTTAATTTTACAGGCCAAGTAAAATGTTGCAGGCTTTTTAAAGTTATTTCTCATCGTTAACTAATGTTCATTAACTTATTAAACACCTGAGTACATGTGATACTGTGTAATGAGGCACTCAAAAGAGTTTGGCAGCCCTAAAGAAATATGTAGGAGCAAGCAAAGAGGAGAAGGCCTCTTTGTGCTGTTCCTTGTAGTGCCCCATCTTCTACCTCCTTCTTCCCCCTATTGATGCTTTCTAGTGTTTCTTTAACATTCACCAGATTAACCACAGGAATAATGAATACAGAGAGGAGGGGGAGAAGGGTAAGGAAAGGGTGAAGGTTTGGCCCTCTAGACAAGCCATGGGTTGCTTGACCATTTCATGTGGTGTACCTGTGCACAGCCTGATGAAGAGACCACTCACCTACTGCTGAAAATCCCCCCAGCTTCTGTTTTCCCTCTGCCCTGAAGTTGTTCAAAATTTTGAGGAAAGACAATGAGGCCGAGGTTCACAAGTGGCCCACTGCAGTCCCCTCTGGTGTCCAGACAGTCCCTCGTGCTGAGCCACTGTCCCTCCCTCCTGCTCTTTCTTCCTCTCTGTCCTACACATTACCTATTTAAAGAATCACATTGAATTAAGTGGCAGTGAAAGGAAATAAGACAGACATAGAAGAAAAAAATGTCATTAGAGAGCATAGTAATTGGGCAAGAGCAAGACTTGGGAAGGAAATCACATCACTTCTAGGGGAAGGCTTCCATTCAGATGAAACACCATATCAAGAAGGAAATGATTCTCACTTAAGATATGGAGTACAAATTCTGTGAAGTCTTCCAAAGAAATAGGCAAACAGACCTGAAGCACATTTGGGGAAATGACTGTGATTAGATTTTTCTTTATCTCTTCCATATAAGGAATCTCATTAGAAGGCAGATAATATATTGTTGTCACAATTTTCACTGGGGTAGACAAGGACAATATCTCCTGATATCTAGCTCCCAGGAATATGCATAAGGAAGCTATGCACAGTGCACAGAAATAAGAAAAACATATCAATATTGCAAGGTCTCATTCACAAAGAGACACAGGTAATGTTACAAATATCAATTAATGCTTAATAGGACTTCATATTTGCTGGTAACAGAGCTATGGTTTAGTAAGGAATTCTCTTTAGTTCCATGATCATTGGTGGGGAGAACTGGTGCATACATTGCATTATTGTGAGAAGGATGCTCATTTCATCTCAAAGAGAATAAAAAATATCTAAAGCCTGATCACCTGGTATCAGAGCTGCAGGAAAGTGATTTTCTTCTTTAGATTCTGTGCTGAGTTCTGCTGGCACCCTGCATTAATAGGAAATCAACAACACACTATTCACATGGAACTTAGCATCTAAAAAAAGCTCACATTGTGCTTTATGCCTTTTAGTACAAAAGTAATAGAAGTCATGAGGTTCAAGTTTGTTCCAGCAGTTTTCTCTGAAAAATTGTACAGTTTTATAGGGGGGCTGAATGTATATTCCATGTGGATCATTGTTCATTGAAAATGTGGTTGAAGAACTAGCAGTTCAATACTTAAGGCTCATTCCCTTACTTGATTCCAATCACATGTATATAATTTCCTACAAGCAAGTAGTACAGAGTTTTTTTTATGTTCACATTCATTGTCATTATTATTATTTGATGCATCTCAACAGTGTGACTCATTCCAACTAACAGGCCCCAGGAGAACAGTGAAAGGAGGGCTACAGAAGAAATTCCATTCAATAAATTACTACTGAGCACTTACTATGTTTGGCACTATGAGGCCAGAGTCCCTAAAGAGGGTTCAATCCAGTAGACTGTGTAAGGCAGATAAACAAATAACCATGATAAATCAGGGCAGAGTAGGGTCAGCGTCTTAACCAAAGCTGGTAAAAACATGGAGTACTGGGTGGATCACCGTCTGAAAAGGTGCAACAAAAGTTTCACACAGAAGATGGCGAAGGGGAAACAGGTATGTATGTCAGGTGTCAGCTGGGCTCTCCCTACTATTAATGATCTAAGACAGGCTGCCCTGACCCCCACGCCATACCCCCTGGAAAATCCAGTGCTCTTCTCACCATGTTTTCTCATGGGTCCTCTGCTCCAGTCTACATCTTTCACCATTCACTTACTCCTTCTGCTAAAACTCCGCCTCCTTCCTTGACTTCCACTAAAATGAACTTACACAAAGTCTTTTGTACACAATGATTACTGCAGCTATTGAAGAAACAGGGGTTACAGTCCAGTAATGTACACATCCTACAACCAAACTTTAGTCATCCCTGCAAGAACCCTTCGGATGTCCCACCTTGTTGCTCACTCATTCTCCTTGTATGCTGCCTCCTTTCCTCTTCTCTTGGGAAAGGGGCTCAAAAAATCCAAGTTCCCTTCCTTTTCTTAAACATAGTGATTTATCCTTTTTTGGTCTGTACTCTTCCTTTAAACCATGGATTGGGGCCTACTTTTTCCCAACAAAATGACACATCGGTGTATTTTTTTTCTCAAATAAAGACTGTTGTGCCCCATCTAAGATGAATTCTGGTTGATATACTTTTGTTTTTAACTTGCTACAGTGGAAATTTTGCAAGGCAGTGCTGGAAGATGAGGATGTTCTATAGGGTCATAAGTTATAAGACCTGGAAGAATTCTTAGAGATTTTTCAAATACCTGTCTCCCATTTTACAAATAAGAAAACTGAAGCTCAGGCCTTCTCAAGGGTATGAATTACTGATGCTTTTTCCCCTAAGGGTGAGGACATCACGATGAAGGTATAAGAGGGAAAAACAAGGCATTTCTTATAGCAGGTGTCGTTGGGAAAACTGTAGGGTAACAAAGGTACTCACTTGTCATTAAAGTGTGCATAGTAAAGGTAGCTTTTTAAATTTTCTTGTCAATGAAAGCCACCTTTACCCCACTGTATAGTAGGAACAACCTCAACTTTCCAAATAACAATATTTCAGTCACTTTCAGTTCACTTGTCCTGCATTTTAACCCTGTCAATTCGAATTTCAACTCTCTATTGGTGTTGGCTGACTAAGACTCTACAGGTAAATAGTCTTATGGAAGGCATATCAGGTTCTCAGGGCACAAGAACAGGGTCCTTTGGACTGTTGTCGGACCTCTTCCAGAACATGGTGGAACTGGGCTACTGCACACACTGGTGACCAGGAAGGTGCAGCTACTCCATTCTGGCCTTTTGACGGTGATATGCTGGCACCAGCTCCTAGAGCATGTGACTCTTGGCTAAAATCTTCAACTATAATGGCCTCCTAGTCCCTAACCTAGGCTTCTGGGGCCTTTGAGATATCAAGATAACATGAGGAATACAAAGGACCTTAGATTAGGAGATGTTTCCCTGGGGTAGAATGGTTTATATTGATGCTTGAAAAGAATGTTATTGTTGGATATGCAGTGTCCTATAAATTTCAATTGGATTTTTTTGTTTGATGGTATTGTTGAGTTCTTTTATATCCTTGCTGATCTCTGTCTTGTTATTCTGCCAATTGTTGAGAGAGGGGTTCGAGGCCTCCATGTATTATTGTGGATGTGTCTATTTCTCTTTTCATTTGTATCCATTTTTGCTCCACATATTTTTCAGCTCTATTGTTTGGGACATAGACATTGAGAATTGCTATATAATGTCTCTGTGCCCCAGGTGGTTTTCTTTGTTCTGAAGTCTACATTACCTGATATTAATGGAGCCACCTCTGTATTCTTTTGATTAATGCTTCCATGATATATCTTTTTTACTCATTTTACTTTCAACCGGCCTATAGTCATATTTGAAGTGAGTTTCTTGTAGACAGAGTGTAGTCAGGTCATGTTTTTTTAATCCTCTTTCCATCTCTATTGAGACCATTTACATTAATGTAATTACTAACATATTCAGACTTAAGTCCATTTTTTTTGTTTTCTATCTATTCTCTTTATTTCCTGTATTCTTTTTTTTCTGACTTCCTGATGGTTAACAATCTTTTAGAATTTCATTTGATTTATTTATAGTGGTTTTGAATATATTTCTCTGTACAGCTTTTTAGTGGTTGTTCTGGGTATTATGCTCTACTTATGTAATTTATCACAGTCTATTGGTGTCAGCATTTTCTCAGTTCAAGTGTAAAACCTTACCTCCCTTTACATCTCTTTCTTTACTCTCCACTTTTAAAAATAGAATGGTATTGTTTCCTTTACACATTTTGGTACCATAACAGACAATGTTATACTGTTGTTTCTCCAATCAAGCATAATTAGAAAACTCAAGAACAAAGGAAAGTCTATTGTATTTTACCATATCTTTGCTTATTGGGCTTTTTTATCCTTCCTGATGTTCAGAGAATTTCCTTTAACCATTCTTTTAGGGTTGGTCTGCTGGGGACAGATTCTCTCAGTCCTCCTTCATCTGAGTATATACCGATTCCACCTTACGCCTAAAGGATATTTCCCCTGGATGTAGGAGTTTGGGCTGATAATTTGTTCCTTTCAGCACTTAAAAAGCTGTTGTGCCTCATGATTTCTGATGAGAAATCAGAAATCTGATTCATTCAAATTTTCTTTCCCCTCTAGGGAAGGTGTTTTTTTTTGTTTCTCTTGTGCTGTTTAAAGAACTTTCATTTGTGTTTACTTTTCAGAAGTTTGACTATCATGTGCTGTGGGGTAAATGTCTTTGGGTTTATCCAGTTTGGGTTTTGCTTAGCTTCTGGAATCAACAAGTTTATGTCTTTTTGTCAAATTTGGGACTTTTTTGCTAAGTATTATTTTTTAGTCATGTATTCTTTCTTGTCTCCTCTCTGCCCAGAGGTATGGTATTCTCATGATATGAATGTTGGACTTTTTGTCACAGTCTCACAGGTCGCTGAGGTGCTGTTTTCTTTTTCCAGTGTGTTTGCTTTCTATTGTTTAGATTGGTAATTTCTGTTCTGTCTTCCAAGTTACTGATTCTTTCCTCCGTACTCCCTACTCCACTGTTCAGCTCATCTACCATGTATTTGTTTATTCAGTTATCGTATCTTTCTATTCTACAATTTCCATTTGTTTCTTCCTATATCTTCTTTTTCTCTGCTGAAATTTTCCATTTTGCAATTTTTCTTGTGTTTTTAATTGCTCATTGAAGCATTTTCATCATGCTTTAAAATCTTCATCACATAATTCTCAACATATCTGTCACCCAGCTGTTGCCATCTCTTGATTGTCTCCTTTCATTCAGTTTGAGATCTTCCTGGTTCTTGGTATGGTGGTATAGTGGATTGGATACTGCCCCCCATAAATTCACATTCATCTAGAACTGCAAAATGTAATATTATTTGGAAATAGGGTCTTTGCAGATATAATTATTTAAGATGAGGTCATACTCTGTTAGGATGGGTCCTAAATGCAATGACTGGTGTTTTTTAAAGAAAAGAACGCAGAGACACACATAAGGAAGACAGTCATGTGACTCTACAGGCAGAGATTAGAGTAACCCAGCTAGCTACAAGGAGTGTCAGGAGCCACCAGAAGCTAGGAAGAGGCAAGGAAGAACTCTCTAGAGACTTCAGAGGAAGCATGGCTCTGCTGACACCTTGACTTCTGGCTTCTGGCCTCCAGAACTGTGAGTAAATAAATTTCTGTTGTTTAAGCCACCAAATTTGTGCATTTGTTATAGCAATCATAGGAAATAAATAAAGGTGGTATGACAAGTGATTTTTTCATTGAAACCTGAATGTTTTGAGTATGTTGTAAGACTTAGGATCTTTTTTCAATGCTCTGTTTTAGCTGGCTTCCTTTAGCTGACACTGCTCTCACAGGGGACAGGTTAGGGGGACTGCCTCAGTGTCAGGTAAGGGTATGAGATCAGGTTCCAACTTGGCCTCCGTTGACAATCAAGGAAGGATGCTCTTCATTACTCCTAAGCCTCCTCTGATGCCACGCCAGTGGGCAGAGGGAAGGATCCCTTGTTACTTCAGGGTAAGAGTATTAGTTTGTGCTCCTTATGTAGTCTCAAAAGATACCATGAAGGGTGAGGCAGTCTGGAAAATAAGCTAAAATAAAGTCCTAGAGGGGAGTGAGGATGCCTCATGTAGATGGAAGTCTAGGCTCCCATCAGCCTTCACTGGTGGAAGTGGGGCTATAGTTTTTCTGTGTTGTTTAGCTCTAGTAAGGCTGTTATTGTCTCAAACTCTTCTGTCTTGCTAGACTGTCTTGTTCCTGGTCTTTTGACTTGGGATAGCAGACTTTTGTTGGGGCTTTTTTTTGGGGGGGGGTCTCTGCCCATTGGTATTTCTGGGTTGCTGGCTTCTTCTCCTTTGGGTCTGTAATACATGGGACAAAAAGAAAACCCAGGGAACTCACCGTCACACCATCTGTCCAATCTCAAGATCCCTAATCAGCCTGCTTTCTTCGTTTTGCCTTTCAGTCTTCTTACACTGGTTTTACATATAACATCCAAGCTTTGCAATTGTACTTAGCAGAGAGAGCAGGGAAAACTATGTCTGCTCCACCTTCCCAGTCGTGAATATCCTCTAAGCGTCTAACTTTTTAGTTCCTGAGCTCCTCAACTGTAATGACTTCACTTTCACACTGTTTTAGCCATCCTCCACTATGGCCCACCCAGAAGTGCAGCACCTGAACTCTTCAATTCGAGCATCCCTCAATTTTTGACCTCATCTTTTTGCTTCCCATTCCGTTTTATACTCAATATACTTGATTTTCTGCCTCATTATGGTGTCTGCTCTCTTGCCTTTCTATTTTCTTTTAATCTGTGGCCCTGTTCCCACATTCAATCCCATTCCTATTTAAACAGACCCCATGGTCTATCACTTCAACCACTTTCTTGCTACAATCTTCAATTTTTTTCTGATTTTTTTTATTATTGTTCACTGGCAAAATCCATACTTTGTAGCAACCTAATTCTCTGCTTTCTTCTACATGCATGGAGCTGAATATGAAGGAGAAAAATTGTCCAGTGGAGGGAATTGGTGAACCAAAATTCCATGATATACAATTTCCAGTTACCCCCATGCTGCTAGCCATTCCTTCTTTGTTTATGGTCAGTGCTTGTCTCTCTCACCATTTCTCACAGCATTATTGAAGCCACCTCTTCCAATCCCCTTTCCTAACATCACCCCACCTATTTCACTCTCACCTGCTACTTTGTGGGGAAAACAGAAGCCATCAGGCGGGACTGACTCCACACCTGTAATCTTGCACACATCTGTACGCATTCTTACTTGCCTTCCATGATCGAGAATGAAGCCCCTCCTTCTAAAGCCAGTGCCTGTGTCTGAGCTATGTAGCCCATTGTGGCCTGCCCACTCAGTAACCTTACTCATCAATCATTGCCTCTCCTCTAGTTCTTCCTCAACATCATCCCTCCTAAAAGCTTATCTTTCATCATTAAAAAAAAATCCCTCTTGCTTACTTTCTCATTACTTTCCCACCCTAGTTTTCTTTGTTCTGAAGTCTATATTATCTGATGTTAATAGAGCCACCTTTCCTCCCCACTTCAAAGCCAGGATTTGCAAATGTGCTTTCTATACTGACTGCCTATACTTCCTGACAACCTATTCTCTTCTCAAACAACTGCAGTCTCATTTCTGCCCTCACAATGTTTAAACAGTTCTTGCCAAGATCTCCAGAAGCATTTATTTCTGAAGCCAGCAGATACCATTCAACCTATGTAACTTGACATCTTTATAGGTTTTGCACAATTGAACATCTTCTTTTTGGAAAATATAACCTCCCTTCTCTTAGCCTCTTCTGCTTTACCTTAACCTCTCTGGCTGCTCTCTTTGGTCTCTGCCAAGTTTCCCCTTTCTCTGGCTGTCCATTCCCTGATTTAGTCCCACTTCTCTCTTTACACACCTGGACACTCATCCAGCCCTTGACTCCTCACTCCCCTTAATCCCTATATCTAATATATCACCACATCTTTCATTTCACTTCTGTTGTGTATTAGTCAGCTCGAGCTGCCATAACAAAATACCACAGACTGGGGGGCTTAAACACATTCATTTCCCCACAGTTCTGAAGGCCAGAAGTCTAAAATCAAGGTGTCAGAAGGGTCAGGTAAGGACTCCCTTGCAGGCTCGTAGAGGACTGCCTTCTCATTGAAGGATATGGTGGAGAGAGAGTGCAAAGCCCTGGTGTCTCTTCTTACATGAATGCTACTCCCATCATGTGGCCTCATCACCAAATATCATCACACTGGGCCTTAGGACGCCAGTGTTTGAATTGGGGAGGGGGGTACACACTGTTCTCCAGAGCACACTGCTCTGAAATTATTCTGCCCGTTCATGTCTACTGACATTTTTTTCTTGCCTGAATTAATTCAATAGTTTCCCAACTGGCCTTTTTGCCTACATTGTACCTGTCAAGTCCATTCCCCATACTCTAGCTAGACTGACATATCTGAGGCAGAAATCAGGCCTCATCACTTCCTTGCAAGAGATACTTCAGTAGTTTCTGATAGACTTTCTGTGAAGTCTGTGCACTTTAAGATAGCATGGAAATCCCTCCATGTATGGGCTCCTGCTTATCCCTCTAGCTCTATCTTTTCCCTCCCCCACACTCACTCAGTGATACCTCCACAGTACAGTATTTTGGGTTTGCTGAACACACCATACTTGTTAGATTTTCCTCATTCTCAGAACCCAGCTTAGATGTCACCTCTTCTAACAAGCCCTCTATGACCCTTAGGCTGAATTGGGTGCTTTTCCTAAATGTCCCTAGAGCTCACTGTTTACTCCTATCATAACACTCAGCATACTTTGCCATAGTTGGTTTTCCTTGTCTGTCTCCCCCATTTGGCTATAAGCTCCTTGCAGGCAGTTACTGGTCCTTTACTCCTCTCTCTGTTCCAAGTCTATGGTGCAGTGTTCAGCACAAGTGGGCAGTTCATGATTGTCTATGAAGTGGAAGGCAATTTTGTGCAACTTCTCTTTTTATCGATGAGAAAACTAATAAAGAGGGTATGAGCTATTACTCAAACAAAGCCAAGCTAACAAGAAGCCTAGAAACCAAAGAATGTCACTCTCAATAAGTCAACTCAGCATTTTCAGGCTTAGCACTGACACTATTAAAAAAGGTAAACAATCAAATTATTTCACTTCTGTGGGCCTTCAGCTATAGAATGAAGGGATTGGATTAAATCAACTCCTAGGTTTCCTTCAAATGTGAAGGTTCTTTAATTCCAGGTAAGGAGACCATAAATGTCTGGTCAGAATTTCTCAGAAATCACAGACTTTGGATATTTCTTAATGTCCTAGAAAGGAATTTATAAGGAGCCTAGGCAATTAGGGTTTCTCTTCACTGCCCATTCATTTCTTCATTAAGCCAAGATTTATTGAGCAACTGATGTGTTCCAAGCATATAATGCTTTTCAGTTTAGATGTTTCATAAGTGCTGATAAACAATAAATAAAAAGGACAAAATTCTCTGAGAGGACCATTTGACTTTCCAAAGTTCAGACAGAAACAGTGACTTCGTAGGGGAAAACTATGAAGGCACTAAAAACTGCTCTATTCAGTTGCATTTAGAAATGGTTATGTAACTATTACATAGAACAAGCATGACTCACAGGAGGTAATCAATCATAAAGCAACACTTTGAATGTACTCCACAGAATTAACACCTTCTCTGCTCTTGGGTGAAACTTAGAGCAAATATTTCTTCTTCTGATCACTTCCAGGTAATATATTCTTCAGTCAATAATTCACATGTCTAAATTCATGTCACAGTAAAAACATCAACGGTTAGGCCTCTCCTCTCCCCATCTCAGCCTTCCACAAACATCTGCAGTTGAGTAGGACAGCGGCCTGTGGTCTCTCTCTTTTCCCCATCCCCACCCCTTTCAGTTTTCTGATGGGAAAAAAAGGGAGCAGGAAAGTTCTTACTTGTCTAGTACTCATGTGAAGATCTAGTATCAGAATGCTCAGGCCTTGACAAGTACTCAGAGTTGCCGCTTCTGTTGGTGTTGTGTGAGTTCTTTGAAGACACCCTGGGGGGGGGACTTCTCTCACCTGCACTTCCCTATAGACAAAGTGCATCTTTACGTGGCTGCCCACTTACTCCTGCTCAGACCCCAGGAATCTGGTACCAACTCCAGCTTTTTTGTTCATCTGGTCACTCATCCAGATGACCCTCTTAGGACACAAGATAACTCATGGCTGCTTTCTCTTGTGGGTGGCCCATGTCTGATCCAGGGGGACAATTCACACTTTCTTGGGCCCTGATAGACTCAGGAAGGGATGGGGATGTGTGGCATACAGACTATTCTGTACAACCCCCCCCCCACCTTGCATCTTTAATTCTCATTTTTTGTGTATTTTTAACTGACATAAGGGGTTGAAAAGCCATGTAATCAGATTTTGACAACATACTGTAAATCTTGCAAAGTGAGGATCTCATACCTCACTTTAAAATGTGACATCTATGCCTTAGCGCGTTGGCTAAAACTTTCATTCTTTTACTTATACCTGCCTTGTGATTCTAGAATGACCAATTTTTGATCACATCTTTGGCTTATACTTGCCATGTCACTGTAACAAGTAGCCTTTTCCTTTTCTAATTTCATTATATAAGGGCAAGTTAGTATCACCTTTATATAATTTAAAGCACTTACTTATTTTCAAAATCTGTAGGTTGGGCATTGCATGTGTTTCCTGGGGCCACCATAGCAAAACACCACAAACCGGGTGGATGAAACAATAGACATTTAGATCTCACAGTTCTGCAGGCTAAAAGTCCAAAATGAAGATGTCAGCAGGGCCACACCCCTCCAAAGGCTCCGAGATAGAATCTATCCTGAGTCTCTCTCCCATCTTCTGGTGGTTACTGACAACCCTCGGTGTTCCTCGGTTTGTCGTTGTATCACATCAGTGTTTGCCTCTGTCTTCACAAAATGATCTCCCTGCGTGTGTCTCTGCGAGGTCTCCTTATCAGGAGATCAGTGATTGGATTCAGGGTCCACTCTAATCAGTGTGACCTCACCTTAACTTGGTTACATCCTCAAAGACCCTATTTCCAAATAAAGGGGTGTTCAGAGGTGCTGGATAGGCATGGATTTAGCAGGACACACTATGTAATCCAGTGCATGCACTGTAAAATTTTCTGTAGGAAGGTTCAGTATCAGTGCAAATATGATGTTAACATGTTTTTCCCCAAGTAGTGTTTCAGAAAAAAATAGACAGATTACATTAATTTTGGAAAGACCTATGGAAATAGGGACCCCTGCGTTTCACTGGAGTGCACTGCATAGCAATAGTCTTATTCATAGAGTAATATAACAAACAGCTTAATAAGCATGGGCATGTATCATATGAGAGAGTCAAAGAAAGCTAATAATAGCTACCCTAGAGATGAACGAGCGGATGCTTTTCCACAGCTGAATCCTCAGCGGGATGATGCAGTCTTTGTTGATTTTGCAATGTGACTGATGAAAACAAAAGAGATGCAAGGAAGACAAATGATATAATTTTGAGTGGTTTGACTATAACTACACATACTAAAGTTATAATAGCACCAGAAGTGATGTGATGCTGTATATAATTATTCATTTTTAAGCTTCTGCAACATTTCAGAAAATTTTCCTGGGAGTATTTTCCCCTTCTACTGGGTTTCCCTTTTTCCAAAAATTCAAGTGGTGGGTTGGAACCTTGTTCAAATAATGACATAACAGCAGGCATAAAACTGAAAGCAACTGAAGGAGAACCATCATGATATTCATCAAAACTGGGTCTTTTACAAATATGGTTTCTTCATGAATTATCAACTAAAGTCAATCCAGAGAAAATGTGGACCTTTAGAAAGGTGCCGTGAATAGTTAATGCTTGCATATGTTCTATTTCCTGTTCATTTACTCTTTCTAGTCTTGAATCACATCCTCCTAGAACCTCTGATTTTGCTGGGCCAAATGTGCCTTTTGGAAAATCATATTATTTGTCCACCCCTGCTAATTCTGTGAGATCACCATGCAACTTTAGAAACTTGGAGTGACTTCATGAAATAGCATGTATTTCTTATTCAAAATGATTGAAGACATTTTTTATTGCTACTTTCACCTCTGTTTTCCATGTAACTTCTTTTCTGACTGTGGAGAACCTGTGCCTTCCTTTGAATGTGCAAATGGAGTCAGTGGATACTGATTCGTTCTCGCAACTTATGCCAAATTTAAAACTTCCTTTGGATAATTGTTTTCTTTATGTGTTACCACATCTTTATTGCAATTTGTATTTTCTTTTGTAAGACATTTGAATTCTTGTGAAAGTGTTATGTATGTAAATAATGAAACAACACCCACACTATTACTTAGTTACTGTGGGTGCTGCCACACTGCTTTCTTTCTTTCTTTCTTCCTTTTTTTTTAATCATCATAAGAATAGTTCTTAGGAATAGAAATGATGCAATGGTTTTAAAGATACAGTAAGTGCTTACTATTAATTGATGAAAGTAATGTGTATTTCAACATGGGTCCCTATAACTGACTGCACTGAACTTTGTGCTGTTTTGTCCTGGGTTGGAACACAGTAGTAGCAGATGTGATAAACTCTGTATAATGTTCCACCATAAACTGAGCACAATAGGAGGTTTAATATCATTGGTTAAAGTGAACTTGTTTTATGGACACCAGAGAAATTATTGAGCTTCTATATGGATTGGCTTATTTTTATAGGATAACTCGGGCAACAAATTTTTTTCTACCTTAGAAAAGGGGCCAAAAGTACAAGATATATAAAATCACTCACCTTTTTGCACTCAATAGCCTTCTAGGACTATCAGAATTCCTTTTACATAAAGGGCTCCATGGGCAGTATATTTCTGCCCATGACGTTTCAAGGTCCACACTGAAGCAGGCCCAAGGAGCCCTGGCCTCATAGGTGTTAAGAGAGAAGGGTCTGAGGTCTACTTCCCTTAGTCTCTGCTGGCCTCCTCCTCTTCTGTAGAAGGTATTTGGGTGCAAGGAGGCTGGGACCACATCAGCACAGACCATGGGAAGGGGGAAAGAGCAAATATCCAGAGGGGACAGAGCCTGTGTTCAGAAGCTGGCCCATCCCCAGGAGACGGCAGGCCAGTGCGCAGTGGTCAAAGGGCATGACTAGCTCAGACTGGACCAGGCTATTTGGATGACTGAGCAAGTCCTATCTGCCAGAAGAACACAGTTCTGGAAGAAGTCCAACTGACAATATTCAAAATCAGGCATGGTTCCAGGTGATCAGTTCAGTCACAGCAGGGCCCCAGCCAGAAGCTGAGAAGGGAGTAAGAAATCACATCCTGCCTCCCAAGGAAAGGGGAGAGCAGGAGTTTGGCACAGCATCAGGCCCTATGCTGAGCAAACTGCAGTTCTTGGCAAGGATCCAACCCCTGCAGAGAACTAAAGTGCTGGGCAGAGAAACTGAGGCCGACTTTTGGCTTTGGCCAAAGTGGTAAGAGAACACTGAGGCTCAGAGTCTCCAGGAGGAACCAGACTTCCAGGTCTCTAGGCAACCAAACCAGTTTCATCTATTAATAGGTCTAAGGCTGATGACAGGATCAGGATGGCTCAGTCTGGTTGGGAGCAACTAAGAGTTTTTGGAACTTTAACTTGCATAGGAATTACCAGGGATCTAGTTCAAATGCAGATTGTGATTGGGTAAGTCTGAGCTGGGGCCAAGATTCTGACTTCCTAACAAGCTCCGAAGCCATGCTGCTGGTTTTCAAACTCAGAAATCCAAACTTGCTGTCATTCTTTTTTCTCTGCCCCACTGCTCTCCACCCATTTCACCTACCCAGGCAACACATCCTTCCTCCCCAGCCCTCCTCATCAACAGGTCTGACCACCTTCTTCCTCCTTCCATTTCCTTTTCCTTTCTTCACAACCCCTTTGTCCTACTGCATTTCTTCTGCCAAGACCATCAATAGAAAACAATCTTTTCTTCAGATAATAAAAAGGACAAAATAGCAAAAGCCAGAAACATTTTCCCTAATTGTCAGTCACACAGCTGAATTGTTTTGTGTGTGATAGTTACAATTAGTCCAGATTAATGTCTTTGTCAGTTTCTGTCTCATAAAGGGCATAAAGAACACACGACCTCTTACCTTTCCTCTCTGACAGACTCCAACAGTAAGACACACCCTCCGAACTCTCGCTCCAGCAGCACACACACTAAATTGAACAATACAGAGAAGACAATCACAGCCCCTGCCCAAAGATGACACACAAATTCCTGAAGCATTCCATATTTTAAAAAAGACATTAAAGTAGGCATAAATTAATGGCAAAATAGACTTTTGATGAAAGGGAGGAACCAATATAGTAAAACTTTTAATTTTACTTAATCTATAATAATCCACGCAAATCCAGTAAAAATCCCAACAAAGTTTTATTCCAGTTCTAAAATTTAAATAAAAGAGCAAATGGCCAAGAATAGCTAAGAAAATTTTAGAGATAAAGCATCAAGTGGAAAAAGAAAAAGAATAGAGTGTAGGAGGGAAACTTTCACTCTACAAGCGCTTGACTTAATATGCAGTTAGAGTTATTAAAATGGTGCAAAATAGATAGTTCTATTTAATGTGATCATAAGTGATTTTGATTTTATTTGTGCTTTTTTGATTTTGTATACCAAATATGTACTAGTTTCATGATGAAAAATAAAGCTAAAGAATAAATGTTGTTTAAAAAAGAAAATGTATACTGAAATACTTGTAAAAATCAGAATGGTGTCACATATTTATTTTATGTTTCTATTCCTTGAAAATATACTATTTATAGTATACACTGAGTGTGTTTCCACTTTTTGCACTAAGGGGTCACTAGTTCCTGGCTTACACCAAAAACTAGTCATATATTGTGGGGCAGTTAATTAAGATCTCTCAGGCAGTTTTCTAATCTGCAAAATGATGATATTAATAGCTTACCAGTTCACCTTGGAGGATTTGTTGTTGGAATTACACAAGATAATATATGAAACTGCTTAACAAAATGAAACACTATACAAATGCAAACTGCTGTTACTAGTTAAGTGTTTGAGATGGAGCACTTGTAGATTTTAGAGTTTGGTACCATCCCATGTTCGCGTGACTGGACCGTTTGAGTCCTTTGTGCCCAACAGGTGAAGGTGTTTGGGAAAGCATAGTTTAAATCACAGCCACTCTCTCCATGTCCCATCTCATTTCGCAACTGTTTTTCATTCAATTCAATGACTATATTTATTGAGTGCTGATGTGTACTACCCCAGAGTTATGATGATGAAGCAGACACTGTTCTTGCATGCAGAAAGCTTATGAATTAGCAGAGTGTTTGTGGACAAGAAAACAGGCAGTTTCAAAATAGAGTAACAAATGCTGTGATGTGGTAAGTCCAGGGTGCCATGGAGTTCTTGGGGGGTCGCCACCCAGGCTTGGATGGCCATAAAAGGGTCCTTGGGCCATGTAATATTTAAGATGAAAAGGTGAAAAAGGTGAAGAACAGTAGGGATTGCTTGCGGTTAGGGTAAGAGTGAGGGACAGTGTGCTGCAGGAACAGAGAGGAACACTTGTACCGCTCCAGGAGCAGGAACAAGCAATATGTACTTTGATATTAAAAATCAAAACGAAACAAAACAAAAAAACCCCACCTAGACCATAATGTTGCCTAAGCCGGGTTCAGTGTGGGCACAGCATGACTCCCATTGTAATAAGTTTTAGGATGACCCCTCCCCCACCTCAAGCCTTCTGAACACACTCCCCAGCCCGCCTTTCTCCTTCATTGCCTGGCCTTTCCTTTTGAAAAGACAGCACTCTGAAGAGGTGGGGAAAGGCTTTTCTCTTTTGAAGCAGCAGCATTATTATCAGAGAAGGAAAGTCTCCCATGAGCTATGGCAAAAATCCTGCAGATTGGTTTATGAATCAATGCAGCTTAGGTTAAAGCAACCTAATTTCCTGAAAGCCACTCTATGCCTTAGGTTTCCAGAGGGGCATAAAGCTTGTATGGTATTTACTCCTAGTTAAAATTAAATAGAAATGGGGAAAAAAAACAAAGAGGAATTCTTCTGGGAGGTCATATTATTAAAGAAAAATAAATAAATAAAGACCACAAAGCAATATGGACAAAATATACATATTGCATTAAAGAAGGTCTGGCAGTATATATATATCAATCTGTTCATTAATGGCTATCCGAATATTTGGGTTTCATGTGATTTTTGTATAACTTTTTATTGTGAAATATACATTTGGCAAAGTATATGATATATAAAAGTAGAATTTAGTAAATTTTTATAAACACATAACCACTACTTAGGTCAAGAATAGAACATGGCCCAGAAACCCTCCATTCACCCTTCCCAATCACAGCCTACCTCTCCCCAAGAGGTTACTAGTGCCCTTACTTTTAAGGTAATTACTTTTTGTTTTTTAGTTTCACCACCTAAGTACAAGGTCTGTCTGGAAAAAGTTGAGTCATTGTTAATATAACAAAAACAGTTTGCACAACAAGGATGTAAACTGGCAGCCAAGGAGAGTAGACTGGAACACAGATGTGTGGACAATGATGACTTCACTGTACTAGTCAGTAAGGGTGGTAGGCCCATTTAGTGAGCACGTGTACAGTGTGGCTGTCGCATTCAAAATGACTGAGCAAGTAGAGCAATGAATCTGCATCGAATTTTGCATTAATATCTTTTCCTGATTTCTTTGAACTTTAAGTAAATGGAAGTGTATGACATTATGTCTTTGGTATCTATCTCTTAACATTAAGTTTCTCAATTTCATCCATGTTGCTAAGGGCACCATGGTTCATTCATTTTCAATATTGTATGTATTCCAAGGCTGCATATACCACACTTAAATATTGACCCTACTAGGATGGACAGTTTCGCTTGTTTCTAGTTTGGAAATATTATGAATAGAGTTGCTATTCTTCTCATGTTCACATTCACATATTTCTATTGGATATGTACCCAGGGTGGAAATCTGAATCACCAGATATGTATATCTTTGACTTTCATAGGTAATGCCAAACAGCTGCCCAAGGACAGTAATAGCAATTAACGCTCCCTGTAGCGACATCTGAGAATTTCATTGCCCTACCTGGAGTTTTGTGTAGTATTTTTTCTTTAGTTTATCTGAATTTCCTGTTTTTCCCTATAATATCTGTTGTTCAAATTAGGCAAAATGCTATTCTAACATTTCTTAAAATTGTCTTTCCCAGTGGGGATATTATTTTTAAACTTTCAAATAATAATTTAAAGTTTGTAAGAAGTAAATAATTCTCATAGTTAAAACACACAGATCATAGCTATATGGCTTAATGTATTATTACAAAGTAAACACACTTATATATCCACTATCCAGGTCAGGAAATAGAACTTTCTTTCTTTTTGTTTATTCTCACCTGAAGACATTTTTTCATTGCTTTTGGAGAGAGAGGAAAGAAAAGAGGAAGGGAAAGAGAGAAACATCAATGTGAGAAAGAAGCATCAATCAGTTGCGTCCCATACCCGCCTGGACCTGGGATCATGGGCACCTGGACTGGGGACCAACCTGCAATTTAAGCATGAGCCCTGACTGGGAATTGAACCCACAACTTTTTGGTTATGAGGTGATGCTCCAATCACCTGAGTCATATCAGCCAGGGCAGAAAATAGGACTTTTCATCACCCTAGCCATCTTCATGTTGCCTTCTCATCATAATTCCCCCCCTCTTCGTCAAAGGTAAACTATTATACTTAGTTCTAACATGATAAAGTTGTTTTGTGTGTTTTTGAACTTTATACAAATAACGTTTTGTGTGTTTTTAAACTTTATACAAATAGAACAATACAGTATATATTATTTTGTGTCTAGCTTATTTTTTATTTTTAAACATTATGAGATCATTTGTGTTGCTATGCGTAGTAGTAATTTGTTCATTTTTTCTTTTCTTGTCACAGGAAGAAATATTGAGCTAAGGGAGCTGACTTGCTCAACACTTTTTCAATATGGGATGTATTGACCTATGCCACGAATGGATTAGAACACTTTCCAGGCACTTGCATTTTTGTTGTTTCCATGCAAATAATAAGCTTTTGAGTTAGAGAGGCTGTAGGAAGAGTGCAGGTGATGTGTCAGGCTGCTTCCCTGATTTCTGGAGTAATGGCTCCACTTGGAATTGCTTCTCAGTGGTGATGGTGGTTTGCATTCATTTCTTGTCCACCTAAAATGCTAAATAGCATCACATCCCCAGGCTGCACACTTTTATGTAAAGCAGAGCAGCCACCGGATTTTACTGGAAAGTTGATTTCTTTCTGAGGATCATAAGAGTCCAGGAGTAAATCTGGCATCTGGCCACTGGAAGAGCCCTTGACCTAGAAGCAGGGATAACTCCAAACCTGTGTTGGTAATAATGGAACAGGGTACTTTTAGCATGAATCATAGCCTCAGAACTTTCCAGAGGGAAAACCCTAACGCTGTCCTCCAAAAAGGAAAGGCAAAATCGATAGCTTATATTTTTAACTCTTTCAAATAAGCGATGCTAAAACTCTTCTACACAAAACAATTGCTTACATCTAGCTTTTGGGTTTTTTGAAGGGCAATGTGTCAACTGAGCTTGAACTCTTAAAATGAAATCCTGCTTTCAATTTTTTTTTAAAGCAACCAAACAGGCTCTCAGATGAGAACTCTCTGAATGGTTGTGTGTGAATGTGTAGTAAACGTGATTTTTTTTTTCTTTAGGCCTTCAGATGTAGTTATTAAAACTTCAAATGTCCCTAGTGATATAAGCTTGATAATCAAATTTGGATCACCAGAATGAAATAACCTAAGTGTGCCTTCATTACTGCTCTCCTCAAAATAATTCACTTAAGATAATTCTACCCTCCCTGACCCACAAATCTGTAAGTGGATCATGGAGATAAACAGTAAATTTAGCAAGAGTATTCAAAATGATCACATTGATTCTCAAAACGAAGAATGCCATGTTTAAACATAACAGGAAAAAATTTACACCACAAAAAGAAAACCAAACACCCTGACCGTGTGGCTCAGTCAGTTGGGTGTTGTCCTGCAAAACGAAAGGTCACAGGTTTGATTCAAGGTCAGCACAGATGCCTCAGCACATGCCTGGGTTGCCGGCTGGTCCCCAGTTGGGGTGCATGCAAGAAGCAACCAATCGATGTTTCTCTCACACATCAATGTTTATCTCTCCCTCCCTCCCTTTCCCTCTCTCTAAAAATGAATAAAATCTTTTGAAAAATAGAAGAAAACATTGCTTATAGCTCTGGCTGGATGACCCAGTTGGTTGGAGCGTTGTCTCCTACACCAAAGAGGTTGAAGTTTGGAGCCTAGTCAGGGCACACACCTATGTTGCAGTTCGATCCCCATTCAGGGTGCAGGTGGGAGGAAACAGATCAGTGTTTCTCTCTACATGGTCGGTCTCTCTCTCTCTCTCTCTCTTCCTCCCACCCTCACTCCCTCCCCCACCTTTCACTCTCTAAAATCACTAAACATATATTGTTGGGTGAGGATTAAACAAAAAAAACTTTGCTTAAATCATGTGCAAAATGACAGATCAGAATAATGAATAAAACTGCAAAAATTGCAAAATGTAGGAGATCTTATTGTTAAACTAGCTATTGAGGAACTTAAGGATTAACTTTCTTTAAGAAAAATGAAAAGAAAAAATAACATTTCTTAAATAGCAATTGAGAATACAAGGAGTGCCCCTCTCCAGAAAAAAACCTGGAACTATCTTCTGAAGGACCGGCCGTTGTGGTACAGGCTCCCTCCCCCAGGTGAGTGTTCTAGGAACCCAGCTGTATCAGTGCACCGGCTGGCATTGTTGTGACAGGCTTCATTCACTTCAGCGAATTTTTTTAAGACTCTTTTAACACGTTTGTCCACTCCATAATGGGTGATTTACAAGCACACCTGCACAAACCTCCTCTGGGTGTTCAGCAGTTTGTGACCAAAAAATGGCAAGACCTCTGTGTCCTCCCTGCTCCCCACCCCTGGCCCATTCACCTGATCTCACCCCAAGGGCCTTTTTGTTTGTTTGTTTTCTTGGATGAAAAAAGTCCTCAAAGGGAATCAGTTTGCAGATGTGGAAGAGGTAAAGCAAAAAATGGCAGAAGCACTAAAAGGTATCAAAATTGATGGGTTCAAAAACTGTTTTGAGCAATGGGAAAACATCTTGATAGGTGTATTACATCAAATAGAGAGTACTCGGAAGGTGACTGAAGTTAAACACAGGAGAATAAATACACAATTTTTTATAAATACATTTTGTTTTCTGGAGAGTCCCCCCTTGTAGTTTTTTATTAGTGAACTATGTCTGTACCCATTGGAAAAATTATCTATAAATGCATAAGTCATTTTAAGCAAGAAAATATTTTTATAGAAATTTAAACTATGCAAAATCAGTATTTCAAGTGGAGCAGTGCTAAAGTGTTTTTGTATACTTTCTTTTACGAAGAAGATAAAAATCCTCTTCCTATGCAATCCTCTCCAATTTAGGCTAGGATAAATTCTTAGACCAAGAAGGCACTAGCTGGGATTATTGTATAAGGCTTCCTATTCTCTTCTGCCAGCACTTTTTAATCCTCATCTACCAATCTTCCCTGAAAAGAGGAAAAGAGAATCTCAGCTGTGCCAAACCATGTGATAGCTATATAATTAGATGCAGTCCATAGGGGTTTAAAACAGAAATTAACAAATGTATTTTAGCTTGAAACTTTACCTATAAAAAAATCAACTGGTTTCCCAAATACTCATAGGCCACTCAGAGATTTCATCATCTTGCTTTAAGAACCCAAGAATGAAGATGACCCTGAGAAATGTCTTCTAGAATTGGGCTTGCTTGTCATAGAAATGCCTGCCTCCTGTGGGTACTAAAATAGAACAAACATTGAGAAATCAATGTCTTGGGTTCCAGTACTGAATCTGCCACCAACTAGTTGTATAATTGTTGCCAATTTCCTGCAGATCTTTGGCCCAGATTCCTGTCTAGAAAATGAAAAAAAATTTTTGAACTTGATTTTGTAAGGATCTTCCCAGTTCTAGTAATACAGTGTTATATAAGTTATATTTCTAGACTATGATTAAGTGATAGACCATCCTCTCCTCATTATTCTACATCTACTTGTTCATCAACATTTCTTCTTGCTGATGAATTGAAAGGTGGTGTTGGCTCTAGGAACCTAACTTATTCCTGGTACCAATCTCAGGACACCTCTCAGATGCAGAGTCATCTGAATGTGCTTTAGTATCCTATCTCCTTAGCTTTCTTTTACAGCAATCCATTACCATATTTGGTCTTTTCTCTGGCATTGGAATTCTGATGATGTGCTATGGTAACATATTGCCAAAACAAAAAGTACAAAGACTCCCAGTCAAGATGGTGGCATAGGTAAATACAATACTCAAATCCTCTCACAACCACATCAAAACTACAAGTAAACAACAAAACGACCATCATTCAGAACCACTTGAAATCTGAATGAAAGAACTGCGACTAGGGACTTAAAGAAGAAGCTACATGGAGACTAGCAGTAGGAGTGGAGAGGTGGGATGGGCTAATTCCATACCTACCTGTGGCAGCTTAAAATTAGGAGGGATATCTCAGTTGTGGAGGTCCACCGTGAGGAGTGAGGCATCCCAGCTTCACACCGAGCCCCCCAGCCCAGGATTCCAGACTCAGAGAAGTCTCTATAACTTCTGGCCATAAAGACCAGTGGGGATCGAGGCTGAGGAGACAGAGGGCCTCTTTCCTAGACAGTTCTTCCTAAAGGGCTCGTGCAGGGATTTATGCAGACTTACTCCCTCTGAGCTGTGGCACCGGGGCAGCAGCTTGAAAGGAACCAGGGACACACAGGGAAGAACTGAATGGTCTGGCAGCAGGGTGAGAGCTGAGAGGGCAGTTTTCTGCCAAACAAAAGTCTTGGCAGAGGCCATTGTTCCTTTTCTGAGACTCTCCTCCCTCCACACCACACACAGAGCTTGCAGGTGGGTGCCATATCTGAGTATCCATCAACCTGACTCACAGAGTTATTTCCTCCAGGTGATTCCCTAAGATCCTGCCCCACCCAGTTTGTGGGCCCACCCAAGCCATTTACAGTGGCTTTTCCGTATAAATGACCTCTCTTCCCTCATGCTTCATACTCTCCAAGAAATCTCTCAAACAAGCAACAACTGGCCTCTGTGTACCCTGTACCTCTTGCTAAGTGGCCCCAGGCCCAGCACTAGCGGCAGTCAGCCTTGGTTCAGAGCTTGGCCTCTCCTGGGCACCTCCAAGCCCAACACAAGTAGCAGCCATCTGAAGATTGCTCTGTAGTTTGTGCCAGGTGGACCTGGGCAAGCCACAGGCAGTGGCTGACCTTGCACCTCCTGGGAGGCCCCGAAGTCAGTGTACCCAGTAGACAGCTTCAGATCATGCTGGATTATAAGCCCCCACCTCCACGAGGGACACACTCACGGGGCCGACTCAGTGAGCACTAAAGCTCCACTGAAACAAGTCCTGTTCTGTAGAGTCCACTCCTGCATAGCAGATCCTCCACTGTAGTCACAGCCAGAGTTCACAACTGATTGGCCAATGGGTCAATCCCTCACAGTGATGCCAACAGCAATCAAGGCTCAACTATACCAGGACAGTGCACGCAGCCCACAGAGAGGCACACCTGGAGCACCCAGCTTGGGTGACTGGGGAGATTGCACCACTTGACCGTACAGGATATGTAGGCCACTCTACCAAGCCCAGGAGATGTAGCAGCTATACCTAATACACAGAAACAATATCGGGTAGTGACCAAAATGTGGAGACAATGAAACAGGTCCAAATGAAAGAATAGGAGAAACCTCCAGGAAAAGAAATAAATGAAATGGAGGCAAGCAAACTACCAGATACAGAGTTCAAAACAATGCTTATAAGGATGCTCAAGCAACTCAGTGAGAACTTTAAGGGACATAGAAATTCAACAGCATGAAAAAGGACAAAGAAACCACAAAAAAAGAACCAGGCAGAAGTGAGCCATACACTAACTGAAATGAAGAACAAATTACAGTGAATCAACTGTAGATTAATTGAGACCAAGAATAAAATCAGTGATTTGGAATATAAAAAAAAAAAAAAAAAACAAAAACAAAAAGACACCCAATCAGAACAGCAAAAAGAAAAGAAAGAATCCTTCCCCCAAAATGAAGATAGATAGTGTAAGGAGCCTTATGGAAAATTTCAAGCATACCAACAGTCACATCATGGGGGTGGTGGAAGGAGAAGGGAGAGAGCAAGAAATTGAAAACCTATTTGAAAAAGTAATGATAGAAAACTTCCCTAACCTGGTGAAGGAAATAGACATACAAGTCTAGGAAGAACAGAGAGTCCCAAACAAGATGAACCCAAAGAGGCCCACTCCAAGACACATCATAATTAAAATGCCAAAAGTTAAAGATAAGGAGAAAATCTTAAAGGCAGCGAGAGAAAAGGGGCTAGCTACCTAAAAGGAAGCTTCCATAAGACTGTCAGCTGATTTCTTAACAGAAACTTTGCAGGCCAGCAGGGACTGGTAAGAAATATTCAAAGTGATGAAAAGCAAGGACTTACAACCAATGTTACTCTACGCAGCAAAGCTATCAAAGGACATATAAAGAGCTTCCCAGATAAGGAAAAGCTAAAGGAGTTAGTCACCATCAAACCAGAATTACATGAAAAGTTAAAGGGTCTTCTTTAAGAAGAAAGGGAAAAATGATTGGAAATGTGAACAATAAGATGTCAAAAAATATATATCTATCAACAAATAAATATAAAAAACAAAATAAACAAATAAGCAGAACAGAAACAGACTCATAAATACAGAGAACAATTTTAATAGTCGCCGGATAGGAAGGGGTTTGGGAGGATGGGCAAAAAAGATGAAGGGATTAAGAAGTACAATTTGTTGTCACAGAATAGTCATGACAATGTAAAGTACAGCATAGGGAATATAGTGAGTAATAGTCTGTGAATTATGTATGATGTCAGATGGGTACAAGATTTATCAGGATGACCACTTAGTAGGTTATATAATGTCTAATCACTGGAATGTATACCTGAAACTACTATAATATTGTATGTCAAATGTAAGTGAAAAATAAAAAAAATGATTTAAAAAAAATAAGTGAAAGAAGCCTGTCACCGAAGACCACATATTGTATGATTTCATTTTTATAAAATGTCCAGACTGGGCAAATCCAGAGTTAGAAAGTAAATTAGTGGTCACCTAGGGTTGGGGTGAGATGGGGTCATCAGGAGTGACTGCTAATATATATAGATTTCTTTTTGAAATGATAAAAATGTTTGAAAATCTATTGTGGTGCTGGTTGCATGATTCAGAGAACATACTAAACCTATTGAATTGTACACTTTAAAAACAAAAACAACCTGGCCAGATAGCTCAGTTGGTTAGAGCGTTGCCCTGATACACCAAGGTTGGAGGTTTGATTCCAAGCAGGGCAATACAAAAAGCAAACAATGAATGCATAGATAGGTGGAACAGCATACCAATGTTTTTCTTTTTCTCTAAAAATCAATAAATAAAGATTAAAACAAAAACAAAAAGTACATCAAAGGCTTGGTGTGGAGCTCCAGGCTGCTGTATATATTTACGGTGCTTCCTGAGGATTTAGGATCCCTAAGTAAACGGATGACACTCCTTTTACCTTTGAGAGTTGTCAGACCGATAGTGTCGGCATCCAACAATTCCAACTAGAGCTCAGAGGATGATTTGAAGGAGCACATCTCATCAATGAGGCCTGACACGTGAGGGAATTTTCCTGCATGAAGAACTACAGCGAATGCCACGCTGAGGAGCTGCAAACTGGGAGCAAATCCACTCCATCCTACTATGAGCCCTTCCTGTTTTGTCAGCCAGCATGGTTTCCTAAATCTCAAATTGCAGCAGAACTGTTCTGCAATTCCATGGGTAGCTATTTCAGGAGCCTAACACAGCAGGACAAATGTGCACAAGTCCACACAGTATGACAGAAGAATTAAAAATGTATTTACCATCTGTTGGTAGTTTCCTTGTGAGGCTCTTTTCTTTTCGTCTCCTGCAGCCACAAATAGGGTCTCCTTACTTCCTCCTTCCACCCTCAGAGAGCAGAGTTCTGTTCATAGCTTTGGAAATGCAAGTCTCCCCCCTACCTCTCACATTTCTTAGACTGTTAAACTTCGGAACTATTTTAGCTTCAAGGATCAATTCCCTCAAAGATAAATTGGAGTGAGTCTGCGAAAAGGTTGCAGTGTTTTATACTTCTTTTTGTGGTCAGGTTACTTTCAGATCCTACTCTCGAGTTGTGGTCACAATGCATTCTTGGAAGCTCTAGGCTGAGACAAGAGAAGTGAGGCCCAGGCCCAAGCTAAGTGAAAGGAAGTCCTTAAATTAGGCTTGGGGATTTATGTTGACCTTTTATCATCTACTTAGTCCTTACCATAATGGGGTGTGCCAGGTGGGAGCCACGATTTTAAATAGGAAAGGGTCCTTGGAATGTGACCACAGACTTCAAGTGAGTGTCATTTCCAGGAATGTACTAGCATGGATTAAAAAAAAAAACAAAAAAAAAAACCCCCCCCAAAAAAAAAACAACCCTTCGCTGGAGTAAGGTTTTGGTAGTTGGAAAACCAGTTAGGTTGATCTGAAATCATTCAATTTATATAGGAATATTCAATTCTTAATAAGAATCATTAGCTTTAATTCTTGGGCTATTGTATTATTCACTCAAAAATAGAGATTGGTATTAAAATAATGCCTTATCCAAAATATTGTAATGCAGTGTTATGACTCTAACTGACCTATTCCATTCAAGCAAGGACTTGTTAAAACATACTCAAGCTGCATACTCAGTGCTGGGTGACGTTGAACCTTTTGCCTGGTCTTTCAAACATCAAGCCTCTGTTTAATCACCTCAGAAGTGGGGATCATGATCTTTATCTCGTTACATCATTGTGGGGATTAGATGAGATGACATGTGCAAAACTCTTATCATGTTGCCTGGCATAGAATATGAGCTTGATAAATGGTAGCTTTTAAAAATTGTGATTATTAAAAACTGTAGCTGTACTACTTTCTATTTTTCTCAAAACTCTTTCATACATGCTCTTTGATTCTGATTTTGAATTTTTAAAAATTCTTCACAACTCTAAGCCTGAATGTGAGATTCAGCTCATTCCAACTCAACTTCTAGTTATCCCAGGTACAGTTAAGTCAACAGTCAAGTAAATAGAATATATACCATAGTGTGGACAAGATGCATTCGTTTTGGATTAGCTGCTAATTAGACAATCATTGTATTGGGGCTTATAAGGCATTGCACATAGTAGGTCCTGAAAAGCATTATTGATTCATCAATTCATGTAACAGTTGATGAATCTTTAGTGGGTATCCATCATGTGCCAAGGACTATTCTGGTACTTGGGGTTTATCAGTGCATAGGAAAGACAAAAATCTCTACTCTCTTAACAACAAACAAGCAAAAAAAGGAAATAACAGAGAATGTTCTAAGGTAATACATTTATGAAATAATAAAGCAAGGCAAGATGAGTCAGGAAAGCCAGGGGTACATTTTTAAGTAGGGTAGTCACAGCAGGCTTCACTGAGAGATTGTGTCTTTTTTAGGGGAAAAAAAAAAAAAGCTGAAGAAGGTGAGGGAGTGATCCCTCTGCTTAGAATGCTTTTCCAACCAGAGGGATCAGCAAGCAAAAAAGCCCCGAGGCAAGGGAGTGCCTGGCTTGTTTGAGGAACAGCTAACAGGAATAGTGAGGCTGGAACTCTGGGAGGAGAAGGAAAAACAGTTAAGAGTTGGGATCTGAAAATTCGAGGGCGTCCTGATGGTGTAGGGCCTGGGGACGACTTTGGCTCTGACCCCAGGTGGAATAGAGCCACTGGGTGACCGGATACAGACGATTGGCTAGGGCATGGGCTGGTGATGGTGGAAGCAGAGAGACAATTTGGGAGGCTGGTACGATAATCCTGATGAAGGATAGTGGTGATTTAGCTCTAAGAGTAGCAGCCCAAGTGGTGAGGCATGGTCAGATCCTGGATATACTCTGAAGGTAGAGCTACCTGAGTTTTTGGACAGATTGGATGTGGGTTGTGAAGGAATGAGATGAGTCAAGAGTTTTTCTTGCCCAAATAGTTGAAAGGTTGGAGTAGCCATTTAGTGAGATTTGTGTGCAAGAACTGTATGATGCATCTTATGAAACCTCTGAGAGAGTACATACCTTGGGCTGGAGGGAAGGCCTCCTTCTACCTGCTGGGGAAAGCCTCCTGAAACAACTAACCCTAAGTCAACAGTCAACTCAGTGGAGCATATTATTTGAAATGTGGGAATCAGAAAAACTGAGGTTTTCATGAACATTTTTATAACCACAAAGTAAAAATTTAAGCAGCTTTTGGCTGTATTTTCTCAATGCCAAACAATTAGTTTCATTTTTTAGTCTTTTCCTCACCTCTATCCCACACACTGAAATAGCAACAGAAAAGCTGTTGGTGCATCCTGGCAACCAGCAGAGGGAGCTGAGGAGGCCTGAGGAAGACCTTTGAGCTGAGGCCCAAGTGCAGGAGTCTCAGCTCAAACCTCCAGTAACCTCCGGCCTGGGCCAGAAGCCAGATGTTTCTGGGGTGATGGGAAGTTGTTCTAGAGCTGTCTTGATAAATTTCCCATTTCACTGGACCTTTTGTTTATTGGTATTATCATGGGTAAAAGACCAAACATACATCTGGAACTGATTACCTATGTGCATCTGTAAAGGAGATAGGGCCATATATATAAATAAAAAGAAGAAGAAGAAGATGATTCTTTTTCAGCCCTACAATTATAGATCTCAAAAAGAGGGTATAATAGTTTCCTAGGGATGCTGTAACAAATTACCTCAAACTGGGAGGCTTAAAACAAGAGAAATTTATATTCTTACATCTCTGAAGGCTAGAAGTCCAAAATCAAGGTATCAGCAAGGCCTCGTTCTCTCTTCTTCCCTGTGTCTCCTCTGTCTCTGTGTCTTTTCCTCTTCTTCAGAGGAGAGCAGTCATATTGGATTTAGAGGCCACCTAATCTAGTTAAGACCTCATTGTAACTAATTGCATCTGCAAAAACCCTATTTCCAACCAAAGTAACATTCACAGACACTGGGGTTAGGACTTCAATACATCTTTTTGGGGAAGAAACTTTAACCCATAACACAGGGCAATGGGAACTCACATGAAGAACTGACCAGTGTGGGGAGTCACATACGAGGAACAATAAACAATTGTAAAGGGAGGTCACGTGGGTTTGGGAGTAACAGGAAGTATTTGGATAAGATACGCCCTCACTTAGGATACTCTCCATCTGTGCTTATGGCCCTGAATTTTTTTCTGTCAGACTTTCAAAAATATTGTATAAATAAAAAGAATAAGAAAATAGCACTTCTCTGACTCATACATTGGGCAGAGCCGCAAACTTGTGATAATCAGGAAAGCCTTCACAGAAGTGTTGATGCTTGAGTTGGATTTCAGAGTGTGAAGATAAAATAGCCCTGCAAAGAAAAGGTGGGGGGAGGAGAAAGGGCCTCCCCTGTAGAGAGAAAGCATATGCAAAAGAACGCTCACGCGGTACCTCCTTAAGTAGGATGAAAAGTCTCTAAAGGCAAGACCCATGTCACTTACTTAATGTGTATTATTCAGACACAGTATTAAATTAATGAAGGGGACAAAATGTTCCTGGTTTTAATAAATGCACAAATAATCACACAATAACCTGGAAGAACACTAGGAACATACATAGGGAAGAGTTAATTATCGCACACATTTGCCAAAGCACAAATATGGAAACCCTACCCTCAGCCAGATCCGGAGAAATCAAAGGGCTGAATGTGGTATAAATTCCTCTGCCCTGATTGCACCCGGAGATCTGCCAACATTTTTTCTCTGATACATTTCTTTGTGTACACTGTACTGGGTTCTTGAAAACCTGATCGTGAACCGAGATACGCAATTCTGAATCACCACCGTGATCTAGGAAAATTAACTCCTTGCTGATCTTCCCAGATAGGCACCCAAGTTTCTTGCCGCTGAGATCTGCATCAGGATCTGGCTAGGTTTCTGTCATAGAGCAACTCCCCTTTTTTGGCATAAGAATGTACAGGATGCCAGTGAAGTTTGAACTGGGTCATCTAAGTCTTTTTAAATGCAGAATGATTCATTGCTGGGGGTTGGGGAGAGAGGACAGCGAAGGGGAAGGAAGTGCTGAGCAGGGAGGCAGAGAGTTGTAATTATGAAATTGACTGCAGAAAAGCTAGTTCTGGGAGTGACTGGGTCACGAGTTCTTACTATTGACATTTAAGTTACAACTTTTAAACCAGAGGTAGGGGGTGGGTTTGGGAAACATATCGTGCAACTGATTGATTGGCTTTCAGAGGAGAAGCACCAGATGCCTCCCACGTTTATTAGAATTACAATGTATTAATTCCTCTTTATACCTGGCAAAAAAAAAAGGAAGAAAGAATGAAAGAAAGAAAGAAAGAAAGAAAGAAAGAAAGAAAGAAAGAAAGAAAGAAAAGAAAAAGAAAAAGAAAAGCTCTCCCATGACAGTACAGTTAGAAGAATAAAAATTTGGCTGTAGTAGTATGAGTAAACAATTTGTCTTCTTCTATTTGATTTACTGGCATTGTAGCTGACAGGGTCTTCCATTCTGTGCATTCATTTTGTACGTAAAAAGGGATTGTTTGTAATTTACAGTTTAAGTCTGAGTGCTATTATTCTGCTCTGTCAGAAAGCATCTGTGGCAGTAGCTATCGGTTCACATCTGTGCCATTTACATGAAACAAATCAGTCTTGAGAGGTCCCCCAACTCTCCCAGCGGTCGAATTTGGAGAGGCCCGATAGAAAGGGGTTCTGCAAATTATCAAACTCCTGACAACCCTCGGGGAAATCATGATGTGGGCAGTTTTTTCGATTATTTACATCAAAAAGCAAACTTTGTCACTGCAGTTTTCTCTAACTAATCCTTTTTAGGGTAAAGTTGGTAAATTCCTTATAAAATAATTTTCTCAAACCCTGACCCTCACTTGGGTCAGCTTCTCCTGTATTATACTGACTCAAGAAAAACGGAGAGAGCTTATAGCTATGTATACGTGTGTTTTGATGCCATGAAGCTAGAATAACAAATCTTCCCTCCTTCCCTAACAAGTTGATGTTTATTTATTTATTTATTTAGCCTGTTTGTTGCCAGTGATCTTATTTTGAAGGTACTCCAAGCTTTGCATGTATTACCCATCAACTGCCGCTACCTTAAGTTCAAACAATGGTGGCTTTGGGTTTTGATTTTAATTTGAAAAATGTATTTCTTTTGAGGAAATCAAATGCCAAGTTGTTAATGAAATGCTTTTAATAGAGTTCCAAGTGCTCCTGGCCAATAATACCAAGCAAAATTCAACACACTCAACTCGAAGCCTTAAAATATCCATTTTCTTTTTATGTAAGAAAAGCTGTGTTCCTAAGATGATTAAGACCATAAATTCTGATATTTCCTAGGTCATTGCACTACATTCAATCTTGATCACAGTTACATTGATGAAAATTTATCTAGGTCTTGCTTGTGAGATTATTTCACTTAAAATCATCTCATTTCCTTTTGGCATGTCCTATTGTACTAAATATATTACAAAGTGTTTAAAAAAAAAAACAACAGGTTTTCTTTTGGTGGCCTTGATTTGTTTTATAATTATGGAGTAATTCTAAAATTTTCACTATCAATTCCCAAAGCCATCTGTTACAAGACGGTACCATCCCCAAATCATTCAGCCTCAAGCAGCAAAAAGAACTGTAACTCTAGAATGCTTGTGCTTTCTAAAACGGAGCATAAGTTTTCCATCGGCTTCCCAGTAAAAAGATGAGTCACAGAAGAGCCTAACCAATGTGTTTTGCAGGCTCATTACGGTTCCACCAATGAGAGATGATGCCTTCCCTGACAGAGAGTTACCTCTCAGGGATTGTTTTAACAGGAATAAGGTCCATGTCTGCCAGGTGGAAAACTGAGGAAGCTGGAAAAGTAACTTACGTTATCTACTACACTGTAGCAGAGAGTCAAGCCAGGATCTCCCGTTGCGGGTTCTTGGGACTCATTCCTGTACCTCCCCAGCCCCACTGTCTATACCTGTACTGTTAATTAGAAATGTAATATGCAGCCCTGCCACATGTGGAATATTACATTTTACAGCATCCACATTAATAAGTAAAAAGAAATTGGTAAATTTAATTTTAAGTTTATTTCTTTTAGACTAATATATACAGAATATTTTATTCCAACATTGAATCAATGTAAAAATTACTGAGATACATATAGATGTGTATATATGCATGTAGATATATGTGTGTGCATTTTAAAGTCTGAAGCATGTTTTATACTGCAACACATCTCAATGTAGCCTAACCACATTTTAGGTGCTTGGTAGCCACAGTGGACAGTGCAGGCCTACACTAAGGCCCTAGTTCTCATGTTTAACTGTGGACAGACCCTCATTTAAAACTGCCCAATGCACACTCTTAAATCACAAACTGTTGACAGATGTTTGAATACAATGATTGTGATGTGACTCTTCATTATCAGTGATGTCATTTCCGCTCCCCAGAAGCCCGTCCTGCTATGGTTTGGTGGAAGGTCAACAAAGATGACCCAGAAGCATGTCCTTTAAGAGTCCCTGTGCCGAGTGTAGAGCTCAGCTACTTTAGTTTGGGTGTGGCAGGCTGACCTCAGAGTCCATTGTGTGAGTGGATTTCACTTTTGTTTTTAGTTTATTTTTCTTTTCTCGCCTCCCCAGCTTTATTTCAGGGTGCAGTCTAAGGAAAGTATATTTGTTTTGTGAGCACGCTATGATTTGCTCAGATTTTTAAATGACATATGTAGGCTAACACCCTCCTTATTATAGCATGGTTAAAGGTCTGTCAGTGTTTCCATTAAAAATTAAAACTTTCCGGGATTCATTACACAGCTATAACAAATTGCTCCAGACAGAAACTTGGCAAATCCTACTTTCACGTAGGAGGAAATTCTTTTTTAACAATTTTTTAAAAATACAAAAATAAATAAATGTTTACCATTTAGATTTACTCAGGTGACTTTTTTGGGGGGATAGGGAAGGCATTCAGATAAAATACACATTATAACTTTACATTTTGTTTGTTTCATAAATTTGAAGTATTAAGATTAGTTTGAAAGTCACATTTTGCTGAAGAGTCAAGAAAGATGGTTCAGATGATTACCTTTCCACTCCCAAATGTTTAATGCTTCTCGTATTTGAGAGTCTGTTTCATACAATGACTGTGAGAGGTACTGGGTCCAGCAACTGTGAGTCTTTCCCTTTTTTATCATGGTGAAAATGAGTGTTTTTCAAAAGGTATATTTATTTTGATGTGAATTCCTTGAAGACAAAGATGTCTTTCTCATCTTTATAGTCTTATGACCTAGTTATTGTAGGTGCATAATAAATGCTGGTAAATAAGTGAGAAATACATCAAGCCATAAGGCTATTGGTTAAATGATAATTACATTCAGAGCAAGTTGAGAATTAAGATCTAGTCTCTATTCATAAATTTCATTTAAAAATCCATTTATTAAATATTCACTATATAGTAACTTTGAAAAACCTTTAAAACTGTAAAGAACATGCTTGCCAAGTCTTTAACCTCTACGACAGGGGTGTCAAACTCATTTTCACCAGGGGCCACATCAGCCTCGCGGTTACCTTCAAAGGGCCGAATGTCGTTTTATGACTGTATAAATGTAACTACTCCTTAACTAGGGGCAAGGAGCTTGGCGCTGCCACCGAGTAGAAACAAGGTGCTCTACCAGATAAAACAGGGTGGAGGGCTGGATTCGGCCCTTGGGCCTTGTGTTTGCCACCTGTGCTCTATGATTTCCCTACTTTCTGAAGACCTCATTGGATTATTGTAACAATTAAATGACTCAATGCTATGAAAGTATAAGCCAGTTCCGAAATTTTTTTGAGGCTTAGCTTCCTCGTGTGTTGTCCACTTCATAGGAGTGTTTGAAGATGTAATATGGGAGACTGTGAGAAGTGTAAAATGCTACATAGATATAATTCAAATGTAAGTCCTCACCACTGCAAACATTAAGGACAAAACCCTAAAATTACTGTGAAGTTAAATGTGGTGAGAAGGCCCTGGACAGATGGCTCAGTTGGTTGGAGTGTTGGCCTACACACCAAAACGTTGGGGGTTTGATTCCCAGGTGAGGCAACTGATGGATGTGCTTGTGTGTGTCTCTCTCTCTGTTTCCCCCCACCTTCCTCCCTCTCTAAAAAATCAGTTAAAAATTATATCCAAGCAAGAATATATGTCAGAGCATTTTTCACCAACATATTTAAATCCAAAAGAAATAAGTTTATGAGACATGGTGATCAGTTAATTGACCCCAACATTTTTTTAAATCCTCACCCAAGGATATGTTTATTGATTTTAGAGAGAAGAAAGGGGGGAGGGAGAGAAGGAGAGGGAGGGAAAGGGAGAGAGAGAGAAAGAAAGAAAAAGAGAGAAACATCAATGTGAGAAACATCTATCTCTTGTACACACCTTGCCATGCCCTGACGGAATCCAACCCGAAAGCTTTTTGGAGTATGGGAGGCCACTCCAACCAGCCCCGCCACCTGACCAGGGCTTGACTCCGACATTTTAAAATAAATAGGAGTTACTCTTAGAGTTGCCTCATTCTGTATGTCATCTTGATTTTTTAAATTTTATTGAGAAATAGTTTACATACATCACTCTAAGTTTAAGGCATATGGCATGAGGGTTTGACTTACATATAGTGTGACATGATTATTTTTATTTTTCACTGGAGAAAAGCTAAGGCATCTTTTCCAAGTATGACTTTTGAGGTCCGCCATGTTTTCAAGTATTCAAGCCTAAAACTCCAAATAAGTATATCTATATTATATTTCACTTCCAATCTGTTTGATATCTAGTTGTTATAACCTGGTAAGCTCTTTGTGTTTGCTGTTTTTTGTTTTGCTTTGAACTATATAGGAGGCTACTTCCAATGAAAAAATATGCTACCATTTAAAACCACTTACGCTTCTCGGACTGCTTATGCGCTTGGTTCATTGAAGTGCTCTTGTGCTCCCTCTGCTGCCATAAAGGAAGACTTTCTGTTCAAGGCCCAGTGCATTTCTGAGTGTTCTTTTGGTGATGATGATGCAGATTTGCGCATAAATCACAGCTCTTCTGAAATGCAGTATGATTTAACCAAAGCATAAAATGTAATAATTTTTCATTAAAAATTAAAAATTAATAAAAGAGGGAGGGAATAAAAACAGAATAAACAGAGGAATTAAGTTCTGTGTCTGTGGCCAAATTCATGCAGACAGAGCCCTTGTAGAAGAGCCAGCATGCTTCACACTCCTGTGCTTAGGAATCACCCAGGGGTTGGTTCAAAGGCAGACTCTGATTCAGTGGGTCTGGGGTGGTATGCTCATTCTGCTTATCTCAAAAACTCCCAGTTGCTGCTGCTGTTCTGAAGACACTTCAGATGCAAGATGTAATGATGTAATATATATTTGATAGCCTAGTTGCAACCTTCAAAAGTGGACACTACCAAAAGAGTGAAACAGGTATCAGGGAGGAAATGATTTTCCATGGTGTTTGATCAATGCAGAACACAAATTAGGAGTAAGGCTCAGCAGGCCTTATTTCTAAATTTCTTTTATTTCAAAGTTTGACTTATGCTTGTATGAATATAGTATCAGGTTTATGAATAAGACTGCAGTACTACATATTTGTCTACTGGCTTCATGAAAGCTCTGCTCTTCTTTCATTGGGTTATTTGCATGAGAGTGTTGTTTTTAAAGAATCAGTACCAGTTATTTGTGATTGTACATTTACTTTTTTGCCATCTGAAAATAAAAGATTTCCATGCTAAAGGTAATGACATTGTGTCATGAGTATTATTATGTTTATGTTGTTTGGACCTTGCAGGAAGAAATAGTTACAGATCTTAATGGCAGTTTATGGCTTTAATCTTAATGGCTAAGAAAGTAAATGACACATTTCTTATTAATTGTTCTTACTGCTTTGGTAATATATATATATATATATATATATATATATATTTAGCTTCCTTGAGGGAATATTTAAATTAATTGACTAACTCTAATCTGAATTATGTGTTTTAATTTCTTTAAGGTTTATAAAATAACTTAAATTAACTGCTTGTGCCAATGCAACAATTAAAATATTAGCTCTTTTTTTTTAACTGAAAATTCTCTAAATATAAGATGTCTAAAAATAGAGTGTAGGTGGATTGGACAGTCTGCAGATTAGGAGTTGGAATAAAAACATCTCAGTTAAGCCAAAAACATGGCAACCAATATTTTCTGTTATAAAAATATTTTAGATGAGTTTTTATGAAAACTGTCTGAAATTGAAATGAATAGTAGAAGCTCTGTTTATTCACAGGCCAGTAATAAGAATACCTGCAGCACAAAGCATACATCTTTTCTGCACAGAGCAGACAGCTGCTGCTCTTTTCAAAAGCCAGCTCTGCAAAGTGGGGGAGAGAGATATTCCCCGGTTCTGTCTGAGGTATTAACCTTCACCTTGATAATACTTGTCAAGGAACACAACACTAGGAAGAGCCTTTTCAGGAAACTGATGTCAACTGACCACTAGAGGCTGTAATGAGACCAACAATGTCATTTTAGACCAACCCTGGGTTTAAACTCTAACAATCACTGATTTTTAAATGAAAAAAAAAAAAAAAAAGTTGTAGAAATGAGTAACAGTGAACAGTAGTACTATTTAAATAGCCGTGTATATGTATACGATATTTCAAAATGTGAGCAAAATATTTCAGGGGCTCTACACCTTCCTAGTTACGCAAATTTTTATTTCTGTAGCACGTTGTTTCTCCAATACGGTTGTTTAAAAGCTGACACATTCCTCTTGGTGATTCCGTATCCTGCTTCGGTTGGTGACTAACCGTTAGGTCATAAGTAAACTCAGCCAAAAGGTTTCTCAAACACAGCTTACAGTCAATAGTGGTGGCTTCCAGAGACAAACTTAGTTGGAAGGATTATGTTTCCAGACACTTGGTTCTAAGCACCTGAAGGAGGTCAAATGCTGCCCAGACACTTACTGGTCTTCCAGAATTATCTGTAGCGAGGGGAACACCACACTAAGCTCCATTTAACATGATGTGCCTTCTCTTCCTCCAGGTGTATCATCTGTGGGCAAGGTGCACCCCTCGAAAGAAGATTCCTTCCCACCCAACTAACACCAGGCGGTGGTACATGCAGAGGGGGCAGATGGTGGGGAGTAGAGAACTGAAATTAAAAATTGAGTCCAGAGGAAGTTCTTCGGCATGGATTCACTGAGAATTGCCATTTGATGCTCAGTTTGCTTTCTCTATCTCCTACACTAGTTACCTCATTTCCGATTAAATTAATGATCCCGAATTAGCTGCGAGAGGATTACGCGGGTAGTCTACAAGGGCTACAGCTGGGTAGTTCCACACCCACAGCCGATTTCGGGACCTGCAGGAAGGGAAAGGAGGGCAGAGAGGTCACCGACTTTTCCAGGCAGTAAAGGTAAGGGTGCACGTGCAGTTGGTTGGCAGGGGGTACCCTTAAAACTTTCTAGAGTTGCAAGCAAAGGCACTCCCCGCCGCCCGGTGGTCTGGGTCCTGGAACACCGAAGCCAGACAGAGTTAGAGTGAATGTGAAGGACGATCGCAGTCAGCCCTCTTGCACGCTTCTCTGCACCTAGGGAATCAGCACTGGCCCGCCTCCCCACCCCTCCCCATGGGCTACTTCACGGGCTCGGAGCCAGAGTTCTCCAAGGTGCTTGACTTGCACCCCGCTGTCGTTCTGTCCCCGCCAACTAGGTGCAGGGACCCTGGGAGGCGCGCGAGGACCGATCGGTCACCGCTGCAATTACCTCATCGCCTCAGCTCCCCGCCCCTTTCCCAAACCTGGAAGAACTGTCCCCTCTGGCCAGTGTCTCCCCTCCCGCTCCTAGCCCCTGGACTCCAAGTCGGTCTTGGGGACACGCACCCACCTCCCTGAGGGCCGCCGAGCCCGGGCCGCGCGCACGGAAGGGTTAAGGGCGCGGGCCGGCAGCTCGCAGTGCGCTCGCCGGGCTCGGAGCCGCTTGCCCCACCGCCCGCCGGAGGGTGCCCCCCCCCCTCCCTCCTGTCGGATCCTTGAGCTGCGGCGGCGGCAGCCAACTGCTCCATATTTGGCTTCTATTACACATTTACATACTGGAGCGAGCGAGCGAGCGCGAGAGAGCGCCAGGGAGGGAGGGCGGAGGGAGGAGGGAGGGGAGGGGAAGAGAGTGTGGGGGGAGGAGGAGGAGGAGGAGAGAGCAGAGTATACCGCAGACATCATTTCTACTACAGTGGCGGAGCCGTACAGGACCTGTTTCACTGCAGGGGGATCCAAAACAAGCCCCTTGGAGCAGCAGCCAGAGCTACAGCAGCCGCAAGACACTGTTTCTCTCCCTCTGCCCCCCCTTCCCCACGCCACCCCAGATCCATTTACACTTTACAGTAAGTGGCGATTTTTTTTTCTCCTCTGATTCTGTCTCTACCCTCCCCCATCCCCTTCTCCCCTGATTTAGATTAACATTCCCTCTACCCCCGCTCTCCTAAGATGGGCCAAAGCAACAACCAGCAAACAAACCCCAAACCCCAATCGACAGCACGGAAAACAGCTTGAAGAGGAGCGAAGGAAATCGACGCGGCTTGTTGTGTTGTTTGTGTGTGTGTGTGTGTGTGTGTGTGTACATACAACCTTCCCCTGCTTCAGCCTCTCCGGCCGACACCCCGCTCTGAGCGCGGGGACTGCCGGCAGGGGGACTGCCGGGGACACGGTGGGCGCCAGCGGAGCGAGTGGGCGCGCCCGGGCTGGGGGCGCGGGGGTAGAGCGCGGCGGCGGCGCCGGGCTCGGGTGGCTGCTGGTCTGGCAATGAATGCGGAGGGTCATGTCCTCCTCCCTGGAGGTGGGGTAAAGGGAGGCGACGGCCGCTCGGGTCGCGCTTCCCTCTCCTCCCGTGCCCCCTCCTCACTCTTCTCCTCAAAGAGGGTGGTGGGAGCGAGCAGGTCTGGAGGAGGGGCTAGGCTGACTCGCAGGTGGCTGCCTGGCCTCGTTGGCCCGGGGCTGGGGTCTCCTGGCGGAGGCCGGCTTTGCCGGGCATTCGGCTATGGACCGGGAGGGATCAGCGCCGGCGGAGGAGCCGGGACACTGCGCGCAGCCCGGCGCAGGCGGTGGGAGCGCGAGGGGGGGGGGGCGGCGCGGAGGGATGGACGCGGGGTCGAGGTGCTGGGAGCGCGGCCGGAGTGGCGGTGGCGGCCCTGTTGGTACAGCCGCTTCCTGATCCTGTGCTGCCGCCGTGCCGCCCGGAGCCGGGAGCCAGTGAGTGCCCCAGCCCCGACCGGCACCCCCGCCTGCGCCGGCGGCTACAGCAGAGGAGCGGCGGCAGGCGCTGCCCTGCCCGCGCCGGGAGTGCACGGCTGCGCGGCTGCTGGGAGGGTGAATGAAGCCAGGAGGAAGGGAAGGAGGAGGCGGCGGTGGAGGCGCTGCGGGGATTGGGATGCGCCCTGGAGCCCCGCTGCCCGTTCTCTCCGGGCCGGGCCGGAGACACTGCCACTCCCGCGGCCGCCGCCTCCTCCTACGTGGTCCCAGCGCTGCGAGCAGGCCGGCCCCGCAGGGGGCAGGGAAGGGGCCGGACGGGCGGAGCGAGAGGTGAGGCGGTGGCGGAGCGCGGCGGGAGAGTGATTGAGTGAGCGCGCGAGTGTGAGTGCATGTGTGTGCGCGCGGGGGGTGGGGTGGGGTGTGAGTCGACGGGGCCCTGGCAATGGAGAGGGGGCCCTCCGAGGCCACTTGGCTGACTGCAGCGCCCGACCCCTCCTCAGCCCCCGACCCCTCCTCAGCCCCCGGCCCTCAGACTGCCAGCCCAAACTCCGTGGCTTGTGCTTTCATTTTATTTCAGACCACGTAGGGGGCTGACTGGAAGCGATGAAACAATCCAGGTTTTCTAGAGAGACTGAGCAAGAACCTTGATTGGGGGTGAAAGTAGAGTGGTGGTGGAGATCCTGCCAGAAACCAAAACAAAACAAAAAAACTGGCTTCTAAGGACTGTGTGGTCTGGTTCAATCCCGTGGCGGCTCTGTTTTGTTTTGCTTTCTTAGTATATAATCCTACAGATAAGAGGGTAATATAAATACTTCGGAAGATTGGGAAATTGCAGAAGAGTAGTAAGGGCAAAAAAAAAAAAAAAAGCCAGTCGGAAGCTGGTTATATAATGCGCGATGTGGCTAACGAGAACGGCAAGCTATTTTTATTTTGTTTACCGTATGCTGTGCAGTAGGGACTCCTCCAAACTGGTTCTGTCCCCGAAGAGATTTTTTAGCTTCTCTGTGAGATCCACAGGATACAGCTTGCAAAATTAGAAGACCCCATTACACCCACAGAATCAAAACTAATGCCTTAGAGTGGCTTACTCCCTGCACATCCTGTCGTGCATGCAAGGGAATGTGTGTATGCAAATAAGTTCTCCTTTGGCAAGCTGGTAGTCACAGCTCAATGACATTTGTGTTTTATAATATAGGCTGTTCTTAATATTTAAACATCATCGTTACATATCGCACACAGCAGAGGGTAGTTATTGATGTTTATTTTTAGGCGCAGGTACCTGTAGTTACTTTTCAACAGTATTAGCTAAACCATTTCTGTTTGGGTTTTGGGGGGGACCTGCAGTTCCTTGAAGACCCTGTTAAAGCCCACCTTGTGGTTTATTTGGTGGGTGAAGGGAGTTTGATACATGAGCTTTTCTTTTTTCTTTCTTTCTTTTCTTTTCTTTTCTTTTTTTTTCTTTCTGGAATGAAGCATATGCCTGGGGAAACCACCAGAGAGGAGGATGAGAAAATCCTGCACATGAACTCTTGGGAAGCGATTGCACCATAACAGCTAATGCTGTGGCATTTAAATCTGACTGCCCTCTGTGCATGTATCAGTATTTTAACAGCTCCACAGACAAATGGGTTTAAATGATCCCTTCTGCATAAAGCAGAGGTAGAAGTCTCCTTTAAACCTCCTGCCTGCCTTTCTCCTCCTGTAGATATGGTCAGTGGTGTAGGTTTTCGGTGCACTTACTCCAACCCTGATCACTCATGTAATTAGATCAGGCTGCCATGGCAACAGGCAGTGTTCCTGGTCCATTCAGGTGGGTTTGTTTTGTGCCTGGACTATTCCAAGTGTCTTATGTACGGTGTTTGTGCTGCCCAAGCCAGATGAGAGACTTTAGTATTTCAATTGCGTCTTTCAGTCATTTGGACGGAGGCGCTGAGTGAGGCTTCTCCATACTCATAAAGGAGACCAACAAGCTGTTCTTACTGGGTGTACTATGTAAATGCCTTTCCCCAGACAGTGAAAGGAGACCGACAATCCTGCTGGTGTTTATTGTGAACAGATCAACAAGTATTTGGTACTTGTTAGAAATCTTTCAGAGCTGACTAAAGCAACATTTCTTTTGCTGTCTGGTGCCATTGGCCTTGCAGGCAGGCACTTAACCCTTTCAAGTGTGAAAGTGCTCATCCTTTAGAATCCAAGTTTGTCTGTCGTCATGACTGCTTTTCTAAAGCATTTGTTCAGCGGGAGTAATTTATTTGGGAAGGCTATCCCCATTGTCACATTTTAAAACTTTACAGCCATCATAATAGAAAAACAGGGGGGACTGATAGTGGGCAGCCATTATGAATGTATTTGTTCTTCATTTGGCTCTGTGGCCGTGATCTTTACATCTGTGGCAGTAAGTTAAAAGGTTTTTGTCTTGGGAAAGAGATGATACAGGCCCATAGTTGGTAGACAGATAATGTGTGGTGCTCTTGCACAATAAACAACTTCTGTTCTATTTTGGGATATAATTTAATGAACATTTAATAATTTAGAGAGCAGCAGTCTACTCTTTGCATTAGGACACTGCCTTACTAAGCCTGTTATGCAAAGACCAATAATACTGTTACAAAAATACAAGTAGCTTTGGTGGAAGCTCTGTGTTGCTCAGCCAGTCCAAATAAAGGGAAGTATTTTAGTAGCCCTGATATTTCAAAGTAAAAATAATTGAGAATAATCATGCCTTGATTTAGTTGTGACCCTGCCAGTGTACAGTTTTATAGCCCCCTAGCCAAATTGGTAAATCCTTTTTTCCCCTGGGGCTAGGATTGAAAGTGCTGGCAGTGGGATGTGGGGTTATGACTTTCTGCTAGTGAGTTTATGTGGTTGATAACTGGATTGTGTCCTGCTCGGATCAAGCATTGCAATGGTGAAAACGAGCTATTATTACTTCGAGGAGGTAAACAGATGAGAAGCAAGGATGTAAAATAAGACACATAAGTGGAAGTTCTACACAAAACCTGGATGATGTTTTACAACTTCCAGAAAATTGTTTTTACTTGCACTGAAATGTGAACATGTATTTTTGAGTGCACACATTCATGCTAAAATAAGGATGAAAAATGTACTTGATTTGGAACTGTGAAAGTTAATATTTTCCTCTTTGGATTTCGTTTTAAGAGGGTTTGGTAAACAGGGTGATTCTTTTTCTGAAATATTATAAATCAGCTTCAGGGCTTCCGAATTGTCTTTTATACTTAAAGAAAGGTTTAAGAAAAACTCTTTAGCTATCAGATTGTATGTCAAATGCCTGTAGATGGCCCTGCGTTTCAACATACCTTGCTCAGTTGTCTGGGAGTCCTGGGAAAGGTCAGCCTTAAGAGATTATTAAAATGTTAGTCAACACAATTCTGAGACTCCTGTTTTTATTGTCACTACAGAGTTTAAGGACTCACATTCCTTTTGTATAATGTGCCTTTATTTATTTTATTTTTTTTCCACTCTGAAATGTCAAGTGGATTGTACTTTGGCACTTACCTTCAATGGCAGTTTCTGATGACTAACACTTTGTGACACCAGCTCCTTTTGTTTCCTCTTAGAAGTTAGTCAAGAAACATATTTTACTAAAACCCTGAAGTTAGGTAAATATAATTCTTTAAACTATGGTTGTCTGAAAGTAATACATAATTTAGGCTCTGAAGAGCTTAAATACTTGCATTTGTAAAGTGACAGTGCAGTAAGACAGAATGTCATTTTTAGGGGAAGGTAGATAATTTTATTTCTGTTGCTTTATGTTTTCAGAATAACTCGATAATTTGAATGATTGGCTTCTGTGAGAGATTTACATATGTGCAGTTTAATTCCTTCAAAGAACAGATTTAGTTCCCGTTATACTTCCAAAGTTAGCAGAAGGAGGCCCTCCTTATTTTTTTAAAAGCATTGAAAATATTTATAAATCATTGAAATCCCAATAGAGAGAATAATTTCTGTTTTAGGGCATTGCATACAGGATGGCCCTGTTTTTTAAAGAATGAAGTTGGAAAGCAGTTGAAATCATGCTGTTCAAATTTTAGATTCATTAAATTCAGTTAATAAAATACTCATTCAAAAATTCTTTGAGATGATATAATAATAAGTATACTGAGTGCTAGTTTTAGAGACTGTTCTTAAATGTGAGCTGAAAGAGTTGTAATTGGATCACGGTTTTAAAAATATACATAAATACTTAAAATTACAGGAGTAGTAAAAATTCGGAGTAAGTAACCTTTATTTGTGGAAACAGTTCTTTAAAATCTTTTTATTTCATAATTTACATATTTTTGTCTTTATCATTGTATATATTTTATAATCCTTATAAATCTGAACTCTTCAGGCTCATGTACAAGAAATATTTTTATTACATATTACCATCACAAATGTGCTAAAACATATTTAGAACTGTTACAAAAAAGCCACAAGCATTATATTTTCTTTGACATGTTTGATGTTAGCAGAAATGTATCATTGATTTTTCTATAACTTTAATGCATCCCATTTGTTGAGTAATGAAAATGCAATGATAATTACTATAACGTAAGCAAAAATTGTATCATACTTGAAAATTACTTTTCAGAAACTTCATTATATGTAATCAGAATTTGAGACTTAAGTGGGCAGGGGCTCTCCTGATGAGGGTGTTTTGATTCAGGCTAAGAGGAACTATTCCCCCCCCTTAGGAGCTCTTTAACATGACATGTTTCAAGGGAGTTGTTTAGCAGAAGGTTTTTTTAAAAAAAAATTTATTGATTGATTTTAGAGAGAGAGAAGAAAATACAGGGGGAAAGAGAGAGAAAAGGAAATAGAGAGGGAGAGAGAGAAACATCGATTTGTTGTCCACTTATGTATGCATTCATTGGTTGCTGCTTGTGTGAGCCCTGACCTGCAGTCCAGACTAAAACCTTGGCGGACGCTCTAATCAACTGGGCTCCCTAGCCAGGACCTAGCAGAAGCTTTTAATGATAATTGTTACTGATGCTGACCTATAAGCACTTCCGCTTCTAGCATTCAAAGAAAGTGTATTTTTTTGTTCCTGTGTATGACAAATTTTCTTTTTTTTGCACCTTTACCTTTGGCCTACTCTCTTCAAAGTATTTATATTATTTTCTGTGTTTACATTATTTACATATTATCTCTTCTTCATTGATTAGCACATCAATATTATTTAGAACATCTTTCTTAGTAATCTTCCACTATTAATGGTATTGCATTATGTTGCTCTGTGATTTTTAAAAATTAAATATTCCATTTTGGTGTATATATTGTATAAAACATTCTATAGGTTGTTTTTTTGCATATTGTTTATATTATTTTGCAATGAATCCATTTTTCCTTGCTTTTATTCTTTGTTACTTCCCTCTGATGGAATACAGCAAGTTATGTTAACTCTCTTAATTGCTCTAACTGGTATAGCAGCACAAATACTTCTGAAATAAGTAGGCATACCAGTGAGAGTAAATTAATATTTTACAGCATCCGCATCATGTTTGACTGTTCTCTGCACTTCAGCAGAAAAGGAGACTGTAATTTGGACTCTATAAAACCTTCTCTGCCAGGTGATATGTAAATAGGATTGTGTGCACACATCGATATACAGGCAAACATTCTTTCAACTATTAGCTCATAAAGTGCTGCCTGCAAATCCACAGTACCAACACCTTGTTTGAAAATAATTATCCAGGTTCTTTGTTTCATTTGATGTTACTAGATGAAATTAAGACTCCTCCCCTTAAAGCAAGTATGTGTAAGAGTAATTAGAATTTTGTGAGCGTCTATTTAACTTTGTCACTATTTAAATTTGTAATTCAACAAGCTTTTTCATAAAGGGATAGTGTCTTCAAAAATGTTATAGTCTAGAACAGTTTATCTTCTTTTTCTATACTCACAGATAACACATAGTTAAAAGAAAGGACTAGAAAACTAACATCTTTTGATTATCAGTCCCAGGCATTCAATAACAGATACTTAAATAGGTACTTGGTGAATGGGTTAGTTAGAAGTAAGAATAGTTTGGCTACTATTCATTACTTTGAAAAGTGTTGGAAAGCAAATTGAAATTATTTTTCTTTCCAGCTGGATTGTGCTCTTAAAAATAACGAGTGTGTATGGATGAAAATAATCATGACTACTGAGATGTGTTGCCATGTACCCAAGGATAATTGGCTCACTTACCTATTTACAGATTGTTCACATTGGAGATCATATTCATAGCTCCAGAATAGTTTCTTTCTGACACCCAATATAATCCTGGGCCTTCTCCTTCCTACTGTTACCTGGCATGGGTTTAGGAAGCCCAAACTAAATTTAAAATCAGCCTAAACAAATATGCAGATCAGCTCCAGTAATCAAAGACTGGAAATCAGGTCAGTGATGACTGATTTGGGGATATTTTATAATAACTGTGCTACTGATTTTATTTAATGTGGACAACTGGGAATTACCAGTTAATTTTAAAATATTTAAAAATATTTTAATAGATGGGGCTGAAAACTATGTTAGCGGATCAAGTCCTCAACTTCTTCCATTTCTATGCATAGGTCTTTACCTCACAAAAACTACAAGCACCAAGCTCCCTGATGGAAAGGTATATGGAAGATTCATTCATTCTCTCTTTCATTCATCCATTCACACATTCACTCATTCATCATACAGTGGATAATTTTTACTTAACCATGTGCAAACCATTGTGGTGAATTGTAAATGAAATAGACATACATTTAATAAATAATTAAAGCCTAGTGGAAAGTCTAGTGACTATGTGCATACTTAATTTTTTGTTTTTTACATTTGATGCTTTTTTTTTCTATCTCATTAGACTGGTATGCTAATAACTGCTTTTTCATGATTGTCCCTCAAGTTGCATGTTGATAGTAATATATGCCACATTAAAATTAGGCTTTGGCTCAATTACTATTCAGTCCATGCTCATTTTCACCTGATATTATTGTGATTACCAGCATGTGTTGACCAGATGATTGGTTAGAATCATTAGCGAAAAGAATGACAGTAGCTGGCTCAAATGGGGAGACCAAGCTCTTAATTTGATTGAGGGGATGACCTTTGTGTGTGTGTTGGCCTCCCTCTGAGCCCTGTTGAGTAAAACCAGATCTACATTTTGAGCTGGCTGGTATCTGTATGTAATTCTCATGAAATAAAATGCAAAATTTGATGTTCTTAAGAGTGAAGATTTCAGTGCATAGACATTTTATGCGGAATTATTTTTTTAAAGCAGTTTGTTCTGTTTTTCATTTTGATTTCCTCTCCTGCACTTCCTGGACCACTGCAGGAGCATCGTGCAGCAAGTCACCAGGGTGGTTCATTCAAACTGCAGACTTGTTTGTCATCCTTGTACAGCAGTCTCCTCCTCTCCGGCCACTACAGGGAAGTGCATCACACATCAGGTGAGTGTTTCGAGATGCTCTGTAGCTCCTATCTGAGGATAAAGTTTGACCTGGAAAAATCGCTGACTAACCATGCTTTAGCACTTTGTGGACTGCTTAATATAATTGTCTTTGCAAACCATACTGTGTCCAAAATTGAGAAGTTGCCAAGAGAGTTTTTGTAAAACTTGTGTTAAAGTATCTCTCTTTTTAGTTTCACTTAATTTGGTTAATGAAGAAGTCAACATTTGACTTTGTGATGACCGATTATCACGTGTTGGGCTTGAGTCTGATCATTTTAATTGTCACCTTTACTTAATGCATTGAGAATGTTTTGCTGCCAAACAGTTATCGTAAGGTGTAGTTTTCATGTTTTAAGTTTTTTTTTGTTTTAGAGTGACACATGTGTACGGGAACAGAGGCCTGTCTGTTCAGTGGCAACCAGTATTTGTTGAATCTTGAATTTCTCTGTGTCTGTTTGGATTTTACAACTTCCTGATTTCCTCACATACAGTAAATTTTTCTGGCCTGGAAAGTCATGCAGATGCAGGGTGTATGCAGGGTTGATGACTCATGGTTCTCTGTTGACAAGAGGACAAGAGGATACTGGCTGAAGGAAGTCAGGAGAGATGGAAGTTAGACACAAGTTAGGGCAATAAGGGTTTGGGAACACTGGTATATGCAACCAAAGGCAGTTGTGAAATAGATTCCCTCTTTCTATTTCCCTTGGGAGTGATCCTGTTGGAAGCTGTGGAAATAGACTAGTTCAGAGGTTCCCAAGCCTGCCTGGGCAACAGAATCACCTGGGAGCTTAAAAAAAAAAAAAAGAGTTTGGGACTCAACCCTAGACCTGTTGCATTGAAATGAACCTTAATGGTCTCTTGGAATCATACCAATTGATGGGTCCACAGGTTGGGGAACTGCTGGGTTGGGTGATCTCTTGGCAGCTCTTTCTGATCCACGTTCTAGTGCCTTACTTAGTGAGACGCAAAGTCTACTTTTTACCAGATGTCACATATAAAGATAAGAATTTTCAACTAATTTGTTAAGAGGTGGATACTTGCTTCATCAAAATGTTCATCTTGGAAGTGATTCACCAGTTTTCTTTGCATAAAGAGCTCCCTCTCTTTACATAAGATCAGCTTTTAAATTACATATAAATTCCGTGGCATCTGAGATAAGAGCGTGGGGCTCTTGGACCAGCCTGTCTGGATTTACATCTAGTGCTGTCACTGTGACCTTGGGCATCCTGTACCCTTTCCACGCCATGGTGTCTTTGTGTTGAAAATGGAAATACCATTAGAAGTTTCTCCTAGGGCTGCTGCTGTGAGGATGGAATAAAATAATACACATTTACTGGGCAGGATATTGCCTCACATATGGTTTGTGATTCATGAACATAAGCTATCATTGTGATCAAGTAACTTATATCTTGACAGGGTAGTTTTAATATTCTTGTATTGTGATGGCTGCTCCTGGACCATACATGACCAGGAACGAGTCAGTATACCTGTACCTTGGTCTTTTACTGGTGTTTCTGAATTTTGTACTGGTCCGACTCTGTTAGTGAGAGAATATGTATGTACTGCTTTTATGTTGTTGTGAGGTGAACTGATGAGTTGCATGCATGGAATAAGTTATTCGTGGTCTGTGTAAAAACAAACAAAAACCCTAGTGACTACAAGCACTGTGCTTCAGAAAGGACAGTCAGAGAAGTCTCTATTGGGGGGGCAGGGAAGAGGATGAAGGAAGTTGTCACAAGTGTTACATTCTTGTGGAATTTGGCAGTGGCTTTACATTTTATTGGCTGTAGGGTAGGGAGATGTCCTGTGAAAGGGAGTAGAAAAACCCCAGAGTTATACGCAAAAGTAAGCCTCTTAAGTCTGTGCCAGCTGAATGGAAGCAGTGAGATGCCTTACTGCTACTTTACCTCTTATGCGTGTTACCCAGTTTGACAATTATATGCAAGGCAGAAAATCCTCACATTTAAGTTTTGGGGGGAAGTAGTTTAATTGCGTATGTGGTTAATACATATGCAATTTTTAAAAAACCTGTAATGTTTAAAAGAGAACTTTATTGTGAAAATACAGGCACCAGAAAGTCATATCTTTGGGACAATATGTGCAAGCTTATTGAGACGAGACTGAGGTTTTTATAGAATATTAAGAAGTCGTAGTGGCTTATGAATACTCATATTGTATTACTGACAAAGTAGTGCAGAGTCACCTTGAATTTTAAGCAGCTGACATTTTCTGTGATTGCATTTAAAGAAAGCTTATAGGTATTATTTAAACATTTTGCATAAATAAGGCCTCGTTAGAGTCCTCACAATCGATGACTAAACATGGGCAGGGAAATAGTGCCATTCATGTTGTACTCTATTGTGCTCATTAAGGTTTTTTTTTGAAAAGAAATTAAAACCTAGGTTACAATTATTCCTGGTTCTAGTTATTTTGTAAATAAGATATGGTTATAGCAAAGTTATGACCTAACTTGTTCACAGGCACTGTCTATATAAAGAAATGATTCATTCATTTATGCACTGTGTATTTTTTCAACTACTCCATGGTGCTGTGGGAATGAAAGTGAGTAAGAGCCACCCAAAAGAGGTTATGCTGTACGTGTTCTTTGTGGTCAGGCCGTGGAAAGAAGAAGTGCTCAGAAAGAACTAAGGCAAAGCAGAAAGGGGTGGGTTGTACTTACTGGGGTACATTCTGGCACAGAAAGAATTCAGAAGAATGATGCTGAGTAGGATGAGGAGGAAAGACTGAGGAGGAGGGATCATTTGAGTTCAAGTCTGAAGGCTGGTTAGCATTTCTGTGGGGAGGGATGAATAGAGCAGGAGGAGGAAGACCACTGAGGTGGCTCGGGCATGACAAGGAAGTACATGGCATGTAACTGACAAAGCCATTTTTGGCGGAAGCACAGGTGCTGGTGGACATCTGAGTTACTGGAGTCCAGCAGGCAGTAGAGGGTATGGGAATAAAATTGCTGAGAGGTCAGGTCTGGAGATAAATTTGGAGGAGCCATTGGCATAAAGTGATCTTTGAAATTGGGCTTTGGGTTTTTGTGGCTGGCAGAAAGTTTGACAGGCAGGAGGGGATGACCGTATTTCAGGGATAACATCAGCTGGCATAGAGTTTGCAGAGAGAAGGTAAGCAGCAGCAGATAGGAGCTGAAATGTTGGTATGGTATGCTTCCTCTTTAAGACTTGGGCATGAGGCATGGGTGGGAGTAATGGGGGCTCCTACCTAGAAGCTCAGACACCTTGGAAACTCAGCTCAGTGAAATCTTGTTGAAACCTTTGTTCCTTTAAGACCTTTAAAAAAATAGGAACTTGAGCTAATTTTAGCTAAACCTGGTATGTGTGTATGTATGAAAATGAATTCGGCTTTTGAAATTCAGCACATGCAGTATGTCTTTTCATTTAAACGAATGATCCTTCTATTTTCCTCTAAACAGTTTTATTAAGAAGATTTTCAGCGAGGCCTTGTATATAGTAACAACAGTTCCAGCATTTTCTTTGATCTTTCCCACTGTTGATTTATTCATCTCATGTGATATGCGTCAATCACATTGTGCCATCTACTTGACTCTTGAGCAGTTGTTCATTTTTGTGGCAATTCATTTACTGTACTTGGATAAATCACATTAATATGAATGCATTTTATAATTCTAGAGGCTTTTCTGGAGGTTTTATACAGACTCTTTCAACTATGACACACACACACACGTAAACACACATTCACTAGGCACGGCTTTCCGAACAATTTGCCTTCCCAGTTATACTTTATAGCAAAAAAAAAAAAAAGAAACACAGAATTAGTCAGCCCTGACTCTGGGGTGGAGGAAGGATCCTAAAACTACCTGGCTTAAAATGAAGGTGAAGGCTGAAAATTTTCTGGTTACATTGCTGTTAGTGGGCAATGTTTTAATACAGTTAGAGAAAACTAGAGGATTATTTAAGATTTTTTTTTGACTGAGTTGTTACTATGGGCTGTCTGTATTCCCCCAAATGACTCAGAATGAAGCAGTAAGTTACCTACCTTTCATAAAAGACAGGGAAGTTAGGACGGGAGTGGGAGGGGTGGACAAAACAACTCCAGGGCAGGTCACTGTGTCTGAAAATATTTAATAAGCATCAAATGCGTGAGAGGTTTTATGCCAGCTAGGCCCTAAAGGAAATTTAGAGATGATCAATAGGTGATCATTTACTGTGTATTAACTCATTTAATCCTCACTGTGGTCCTTTGAGGTAGGCACTGTTATTACTTCTGTTTCACAGATGAGGATACAGTGACACAGAGAGGATGAGTGACCTCCCCAAGGTTGACCAGCTCTTAAGAGGCAAAGTCACGCTTGGAACCCAGCCTGTACTCTTCAGCACCACAGTGCATTGTCTCTTGAGGTGCAAGTCTGGTCCATAAGAAGCTTACAGTTGAGTCCAGAAGGCAGGGTGTGTCCAGGAGTAATAGTTAAAGAACCATAATAGAAGTACAGCGTAACTCTCAGGGGTCAGGATCAGGGATAGGCTCATGGGCGATGAGCCTTCCTTTTTGATGCTTGTTCAGAGTCACATACAGGCTGTGTGGTGTTATCTTTTACTCTTTCTCATATTCCTACGCATTTATAATAATTATTAATTGCAGAAAATGATGACAGTGGCAATATGCTTATCTGTGTTTGGGCTCCCAATGTTGTTTGGCATCAAGAGTCCCGGTGAGATGATGAACTTTTGACTCTTCAGAGAACTTCACTGGGTCATTGCTCAGCTTGCAAGATTTGGCAGATAGGAGCTCTTTATCTCTCCAGTTTGATAGGCGGTGGCATAGCACTACGTGCAAGCTCTAAGAACAAAACTTAGCGTGAAAGGAGGTCACACTTTCGTCAAGGTGGCCATCAGGCAGCTCAGATCTTCTGTCCCCCCTGGTCCCCACCCTCCCAGTCTCTCATTTTCTCTCTTTCACTGGATCAGTGGATGAATACTTAACTGACTCATGTCAGAAGGATAGAGAAGAAAGATCACTTTGCTCTTAGCCTGCCTGGGGAATGCCAGTTTGTCTCTCTTAGGTTGAATGAAATTTACCAAGATTTAAAAAAATATACCTTGAGAGCAACATCTTCCGCTTTATAGACACACAGAACAGAAGAACCCTTGGGATTTTCTCCCCCTGCCCTAGCCCGGCAGCCGCAGCCTCCATCCCAGCTGTAATCATGTGTGATGCATTTTTATTTACAGATTAGGAGGCTCTGACTGTGGCATATGACTAACCGGGAAGCTCCTCCCTACAACAGTTGTATGTCATCTGCTTCAGAGAACTAATTGCTTGGCAATTCCCCTTTGGTAATTCCCTCTTTATTTTCTGACGAGTTACTTAACAGTGATGGGCTTGTTGAACAGAGCGTTGGGTTTAATGTGTGCTCCAGAAACTCCTGTAGGCCTGGGGGTGGGGGCGCGGAATATGGTTTTCGACTTCTGTTTAGCTTTACTGAAGGAACACTGAAACCATTATATGACCTGTTAATATTTCACTCAATACTAGGTTAAACACTGAGCTGTTTTCCAAAAGAAATCAAAACCAGGCTTCTTTTTTTTAAATGTGCCCCTGTGCATTTGAAAATTGTTAAAGAGGAATTTAGTATTTATAGAATGTTGAATGCTCATTTAAACATGCGCTTCAGGATGGAGGAGCTTTCCAGCGTACTGCGGAGTGAGTGCTGTGCTGGAAAGCGGCTGCGCTGGTGGCTTGGAGGCCCAGTTTCTGTTCCCTGCTCTGCTGCAGGGTGACTTGTGCCACCCACTCTACCTTGCTGGGCCTCAGTTTCCCCCTCTAGAAAAAAAAAAGGCAGTTGAAAGAAATGGTCTCCCAGGCCCCTTCTATTTTAACACCATGCAGTTCCATGAATAGATTTTATTGTAACGCTTCCTCTTGGCTCCCCCAAGACCTTTGCTCTGTCAAACATCATTTGCTGTTGTTTGACTTTGTTAGGTTTTGTATTTAATTAGAATTTACATTTTAGCTATTATCGTGTCATTATTTATAGAGTAAGTCTTAAGTGGTGTCTCAAATCATTTATCACCCCATCTATATTAGTTTCATACTTTAATCCTTCCCCTGCTTCTTCTTACTGTTCTTGCTACCATGCCCCAAACAACACCCATTCTTGGAGTGGGTACGTTACAACTGGAAAGAACTGTTCAGCTAATTGTGGAGTAATTTTTGGCAAGGAGGGTGCAGAAGCTCTGCCCTTCTTTGCAGTAGGAGTAGTATCAAGATCAAGGGTGATATCCAGCTTTTACCCGGCAAGTAGAAATCCTTTTGATGTCCTTTGGTTTTACTGCAGGTGTAGATTTGAGTCTCAAGGTAATTCCCTTTTTCTTCTGGATCAACTTTTGCAATTAGCGTGGCTGCATTATCTTGTCTTATTGCTTAATTTATAAACAGTGTGTATGGATGCCTCTTGATTCATTGCAATTTGAATAGATTCTTTAGGCATGTAGTATAAATAGAAGAGGCGACATTTAAGAGTGTTTCGTTGTGTTTGTTTCCTAGGCAGAGGAAAAGGGAAGAGGCAGTATTTATGGTGGTTAAGCTGAGGGCTCTGAAGCCTGGGAGACTGAGGTTTAGATTCGGGCCCTGGTTCCTGAGTTGTGTGACCAAGGCCGCATTTCTTGAATCTGTGATCCTCAGTTTTCTCATCTGTAAAATGTGTACGGTGACATCTGTCTGACTGGATTGCTGGGAGGATCGAATGAGCGTTCATTGTGTATACATTGCATCGGACCTCAATACATAATTTAAAAAAAAAAAAAGGAAGAAAGAAGAGGGAAGACATAGTGTTTAAGAGCTGAAAAGAATAAGAACAAAGGGAAAGAGCTATGTTTTGGGGTTATCTGAGTTATGAGGAGCCCCTCAGAGCCTCTCACGGACCATGTTTGAGTCCCAAATGGACCTTTGAAACTAGGGAAGGCCTAGACACCCTCCACTGATCTGGCTGTGACTCTCTCTGTGGGCCGGTCTGCTCCACAGAAGAGGTTGTTCACTTCTACATGATTGATAGAAATACTGCATTTTAAACATCTTTTGCCTATACATTACAGCAATTAAAAAAGGCAATAAAAGCGAAAGTTCCCTTTGATTCCACCACCCCAGTCCATAAATCATGTCTGCTTTTATGTGTTGTCTTCTGGTTCTTGACAATTTAATATGTATATTTTTTCTGTTTTGCTTTTTCCACTTAGCATAAACATTCTCATTTGCAACCTGGACTTTATAATGATCATTTACAAGGATTATATAATACTCTATAAAGCTATTTTATGTTAATTTCGGTGTTGTGTTATTTGTGGACATTTGAATTGTTCCTAATTGTTTACTGTTACAAAGCTTCAGTGACTATCTTCCTCCACTTCAGGTCGAATCAGAAGGCTGTTACTACCAAAGAGGGTGCTGGCCCTGAGTTACTTTCTAGAAGGCTGGGACCAATTTACATTGTTACTAATGACACAGGAGTGTGCCTTACTTCAGCCTGATTAACTGTGGCACTCAGTGCTTTCGGCTAGTTGAATAGGTTTCTTGGTTTTAAAATTTGCATTCCTTTGATCCCTCTCAGAGACAGAACATTCCCGTATAGGTTTATTTACCACTTTTCTCTATACAATTAGCAAATGAGCGTCCTGATAGTTTCTCATCTGTGTATATGAGCTCTTTATATGGTCTAGATATTTCTTTTAAGTCGTATTTGCTGTGGCTACTTTCCCAGTCTGGTTTTCTTTTATTTTGATGATCTCTTTTTTCTTCAGTGATTGTAGTCAGGACCAGCCTGGAAGGAAGACGTGAGATTAGGACAGCTCCCAGTCTGCACTAGACCTGAGGACAGCTCAGCTTTGCTGAGAATAGTTCTCATTCCCATCTGCCCACTGCTTCCCTTGGGAACAATTCCCGTTGAAACCCTAGTGCTCTGCGTCGCCAGGGCCCTCTTTCCTCTCCCCCTCCCACCTGCTGTTCACCCTTTGCCCTTAACCTTTACCCACCCTGGGCTCGTTTTCTAGCTTTCCGGTCCTTTTTCTGCCTTTGGGGTTCTCTGCCCTCTGTTGCTGACCCATGTTTTTCTTAGGAAGCCCAGCCATAGGAATGTGCTGGAAGCCTGGAACCTCCTTCACTTGGACGTGGAAGGTCAGTCAGGAGTTCCATGCCTGGTGAAGTCGGATCATTATCCAAGGATCCTGGGTTGGGGTCTTCACACCTTACACTCAGTAGACTCCAGGCCACTCTGCTGAGGAAGAGGCGCCTTGGGTTTGACTTTCAACCATGTTGCACCATGAGGACACTGCTACTGGGCTTCCTTCCTGCTGCAGCTGTTCCCTGAGAGAGCTCTTCCGGTGGGAGGTTGGGAGCTGTTTCGTAGGGATTGAGCTTTGGAGAAGCCTGCTCCCAAGGTCTGAAGTTGGGCTAGTGGCTCAGCTGGGCTGGTGGTTTGGGGTGTGCTGTTCCTCCTAAATGACCTTTGTGGATGTTCTGTCCAACTCTTGTTCTGGTCCAACTCATTTTCCTTTAGGAAGCCAAAGTGAACCTTTCTTACTGTCAGACAGCTGTTGGCATCTGCTTTTCTTCACCCTCCCTGATTTTTCATGGCCCTCAGGATAAAGCCCAAAATCCATAACATGCTCAGTAGGATTGGGAGGACCTTGCTTTTCTCATCTGTTTTCCTCGTTCTCTTCCCTGTAGTCACAAAACATTTCCTCCCCAGAAGCACCTTGCTCTCTCTTGTGCTCCAGCATTTTGTTTAGTCATGCTGTTCTCCTTTTTTGACATCAACTCCCCCTTGCTCTCTCTGGCTAACTCCCTCATTCTTAAAATACCACCCTGGAGTCCTTTCCTTGTAGGCCTGGGACTCCATCCCTTACTGCCTGTCTGAGATCTCAGAGCACCAGATTCTTTGCCTTTTGTAATACTTTGTAACCCCTTTTTTCCAGCTCAGTGACAGAAGAACCTCCCGTCAGCCCCCAATTTTTTCATTCTTGTCATTTGATATCTAGTAGGCCTATAATGAATATAATTATCTCCCTTACAATGTGAATTTTTATGATACAAATTGGATGTGATTCCATCTATGAATACAGACCACGACTTATGTAATTGTGTCTGGAACCAGCATACGCCCAGGGACCACAGTAGTGGAAAAGCTGTGGCACCTGTTTGAATAGCTTTGTGTATCACAACAATGAGTGATACAGATGACAAATATGTGTCAGATGGCTATGCTAAGGAGAAAGAAAGGAGAAAGAAAGGTCCAATGAGGAATTTTCCAGGACAAAAGGTACATAGAATAGAACACTAGGTATGCTCACTGATAATTTAAAGTTCATAATACTACACATACAGCCACACCAAACTCTTATTATTATTATTGAAATTCAATGCAAGAAAAAGGTCACTTGGTGTTTGAATGTGTAAGACTTTCTTTGTATTGAAAAAATTCCTATTGAATTTTGGTTGCCTGAGGATCCTTAGAAACACAGCTATTATGCTGAGTGAACGAATGAGTTTGAGGTTCATCTCCCTCACATCTGTTCTCTGGCCTGGATCATTCCCCCTTAAGCACCCTTGTGCCCCATGGCCCAACTCTGGTGATAGTTCCCCCTGAGATCACTATGCCCAGGAGATCAGTATATGTGGAAGAGAGTAATAGTTCTTGAGTCCCAAGTAAGGCTGGTCAGGTTGAGGTAAAGCACCGGATGGACAGGAGAACCATTCAGAGGGGACACAAGAAGCCTGAAGCCAATCTGTGTGTGACCCCACCCATGAGGGATGACACTGATGGGTGGGGAGGGCAGTCTGACCTTGGCATCTGCCCCTTTGTGTAAGCTGGCCTTTTGGCCATTCATCTCCTCTCTCAAGTAGGAGTTTGTCTAGAAGTTGCCTTGTTGCTGTAGATGAGGATACCTTTTCCAGGTGGCAGGTGTTCGTTACTGTGAGGGGCTGTATGCCTCTTGATAGAGGTTTGGCAGGTATGGAAAAGGGAGCATGACATTGGGGACCAAGGCCTAGGCCCTTTGTCTGCAGCAATGCCTTGGAGGGAGTACCGCAAAGTCCTTTTTGTCTTGCTCTGTTCTAGCAAGTTCCAGGTGGGGACAGAAAAGACTCAGGATGAATTTTGTTTTGATTGCTCTTCCCCTTTCCAAGGCTCCATTTCCAGTTCACCCCTGGAGCTGCCTTGGTACGTCTCATCTGAAACTATTCATACGATTACCAGTTTTTTTGCCTTTGATAAGCGGTTATTGGCCCATAGGCAAGTTTACTTATTTTATTCATAGGAGAAAAGATGATCAGGTTACTTCTTTTATAATCCCCTTCCATAAAACCCTGCCTTCTATCAAGTTTGCAGGAAATATGGTGATAACATCTAAGCCCAAATTTGGGGGTTTTATTTTGATTTTCCTATTCTGTTGAAGCCTCTGTAACCCTCTGTACCTTTCTCTACTCTTCAGAAGGATCGGGTTGTCTTTTTTCCTCCATCTCAGTTTTATCTAATGAACAGTACCATCTTAACAATCTGTGCAAACAAATGCAAAAAGTGGGTAGACTACTTTTATTTTTTCCCCTCCCAGCAAGCCTGAGATCTATTCCAGGCATCCTAGAGATTAGAATGGGCCAGTGTGTGTGAGAAGCAACACTAAAATGAAGAAAAACATTTTTGCATGTGACCTTGAATCATGAGTCTTACCAGTAGTATATGAGCCTCTTCAAACAAAACTCTGCAAATCACAGTTCATGTCTTCCTTAAGTCATGGAGAGAGGGTTGTTAATCTATGGAAATGAGCAAACACTAGCTGTTTGCTATTCTGCTGTGTAGAGAACATTTGATGACTTGACGAATCTCAAGAGTTTCTATCTCTAAATGGTGTACTCTTTACTCTTTGCCCTGAAGTCTCAGGAAATGATTTCTTTAAAAAAATGTTTTTAACTTTCCCACTTTAAATGTTCAAGGTCTTCAAAGACTTCACTAGGATGAAAGTACTGTGTTTTTCTATTTCTCTATGGGACTAGTCAAAACTACCCTTTTCTCTTGGGGGTGTTTTGCAGTCTGAGCCTCTGATTTAGTAAATACAGACTTAAAAACCACAGTCATGCCCTGGCTGGCTTGGCTCAGCTGGTTGAGTGTCATCCTGCAAAAGCTAAAGGTCCCTGGTTCGATTCCTAGTCAGGGCACATGCCTGGGTTGTGGACCTGATTCCTGGTTGAGGGCATGTGTGAGAGGCAGTTGATTGATATTCTCTGACACCTCGATGATTCTCTCCCTCTCTTTCTTCCTCCTTTCCCCAATCTCTAAAAGTAAATAAATCAAATCTAAAAAAAGAAAAATCAGAGTCATTAGACCATGTGCAGTGGCTACCTCAGTTTATTGATAGCATGTCACAGAATTCAGAGTACCTTGGGTAAATGGTTCCACTGGATATGCATGACTCCTTGAGCAGAGAGTACCCTTTTCATTTCCTAAAACCTAAGATATTGACTGATTTGCTGGGTTCTGGTGGTTGGGTTGAGCACATGTGGCCTGTGCTGTAACCCTGGCCTTCTGACTTGCAGGTCAGCTCCCCTCTCTATTGGCTGTACAGCCAAGGTACCCCAGGAATTATGCAGTTGTGTCTCTGAATTGGTAGACTGAAGAGACATAACTTTGCTTAATTGAATTGGCCCTTAAATTAAATTGTCACTATAAGTTTAGATGGTAGATGTCCTTGTAGTGCATAAATCTGAACTTGATGGATGGTAGAGGGTGTTTTCCCTTTTGCAGCCACTGCACCTTTAAAGTTGAGCTTCTAGAACTGTATTTCCTTTAATGCACCAGTGTCAGCAAGGTTAAAAACATCAGGAAATCAAATTGATCTTGTCTGTGGAATCTTGAAATCTGATGCCGTCTTCCCTGAGAAGTCCTTTCCTGTGTGGACGCAAAGGTATGACAGTCAAATCATTTCCATATCGGTGGGCCCCTACTGTCTTTCTGTACATTACAGAAGCGGGTAGAGGGAGCTCATGCAGCCACCTGTGAATCAGATTTATGCCTCCCAGGCTGGAGAGAGCCAGTGCAGGTCATCAAGTCGCTTCCATGATGAGTATCTACTGTCCTACGATATCTCGTGGTTGATCTTTCAGTGAAAATGTCATTCATCTCTTGATGCCAGGAACATGTATAATAATTGTTATGAAGGCTTTTCTTTCTTTGCAGAAGTAATTTGGTGGCTGACGACCCTGCTGTTAGTTTCAGAAGTACTTAGAATCTGATTCACTTTTAGATTTTCTGAATCTAGATTTTCTATGTGGAAACCTATTAATGACATGACGGATGAGACAAAAGCCATTTCTCTTTTAGGCATCTTCTCTCACCCCTTCCTACTCTCTTTACACCTTTTTCCTAGGAACCAAGGAGACACAGCCTGGCGGGGGAGTTTTGCTTGGTGATGGAGTAGCTAAGAATGTTTCTCTCTAACAGGTCACAGAGTGTGCTGGTGGACATCTCTTCTTGCCCCAAGATCTTCGTTGGAAGTCCACGGGACTTGGTGTCTTTGCTGTTCAAAGTATATATGAACTCGCCAGGAGGCATAATGCGTCACCATTTTACTCGGGGCTACCCTAAAGGATGACACCCAGCCTCAGAGACCTCCTCTTGGACATCGTCCCTCAGAACCAGTGCTTAGCTCTCCCCATGGTCTGAAATCTGTGTCAAACTGATTTTGAGCTGGCTCAGGCTTCATCATTAAATGGCCAGGATAGTGGCGAATGTTCTGCCTGACCAGCTTGCAGTTACGCACCTTTTGTCCCTGTCAGAGCAGTGGCTCCCTCTTGAACTTCTGTTGAGTCTTTACACAGATTTGCTAGGAAACAGGCACCAGTCCATTCTTTCCACCTTGGCGTTTGCCCATAGGCATAGTCCTGGGATGACCTGGAGTAGCGGCAGTGGAGGGTAAATGCATCTTGCTCAGACTTGTTCAAGCTTGTTCTAGCCTGTCTTTTGCCACAGATCTAGCTTTTAAATACTCAAGTGATTGCTTTTGGATAGGAATGTGTGGATTCTTGGATTGGAATGATTTTCTCCCTGGATTTCTAGTGTTTACATAAGTAGTTATAAAAAATGTTCTATCACTGATTTAAATAGCAGGGCTCATTTTTAAAAGTTACAGGTACTTGGCCAATGCACAGGATAAAAAGGTTTCCTTTTAAATTACAAGTTGTAACACAACTGAAAGGTGTATATTAAATTTTGCCAGGAAAGGGTCAAAACTGAAAACATGCAACAAAGACAAACCAGAATAGAACAAGTGCAAACAGAAGCTGACAAATATATGCCCCTTGTTGGGAGTTCAGCCCATGGAATGTTATGTAGGACAAAAGGAATGGAAGAGATATTTCAGTAACATTTTGTTCTCTGTTAAAAACCTTCTGAAATATAAATCTGCTGTGTATTAGAGAATGGATACAGCAGTTGATTCAAGTTGAATGGCTTTCATTTAATTAGAATATCCCACAGAAAGCAGTTCTTGTTCTGACAACCGTATTTTTGCTTTCTTTGACTTAAAGAAAATTGAATTCATATTTACATATCTTACAGGATTGTTTTATGGACAAAGACACAGGTCAAATTCCATCCCAGCACAGTGGCTATTGTAATAGCAAATAGAAACATTTCTAAATGAAATAAAAACATTTCTAATCCAGGGCCTGTGGCCCATAGTAATACTGTTGGGTTGGTATTATGAAACCATTCGCGACTATAAATAATTCAGACATAGATGTGCTTTAAAAAAATATTCTGATTGTTTTTAAAAAATTCTGGTTTCTTGCATGCATACACACGCATACATATACCTCACATAGTAGGGAAGGAGGAATATGAATATACATATAAATATATAAATAATGAGTTGACTGTATTTTGGACTTTCTGGAATTGATCAGCTTTTCTCTTCTCTGTGATGGTTCCTTGGATTGCTTCCAATTACTGAAATTCCCTAATTGCCTACACGTATGGATGTGTCCTTCACGGGTGTTGCCATGCCAGTCGACCCAGCAAAAGCTGGGAAGCCAGTATCAGAGGTTTAAGAAGCTGACCTTCAGAAGTAGGACCCTCATGCAGACGGTGTTCTGCTTTTATTTCTCATTTCTACACTTCTCAAGGAATACCTAGGTGCTTGTTTTGTATTTTCATTTCCTGGGTCATTGTGGCGTTGATGCTGGAGTTCTTGCAAATGTAATTCTTAGCAATAACTGCTATTCCTGAAACATTTGGGCTCTCTGTGGCCTACGGTTTAGTAGAATCTAAGGTTTCCAGGTACCTCAGGGACTCAAACAGAGAGCATCCTAAAATTTTAGGGGTATTGATGAAAAGAAAGCTTCTCTAGGAATAAAAGTCTGTCAGGTTTTAGCTTTGTTTTCCTTCAAGGTTTTTAATCAGAAGTCTTGTATTGGATTTCCTTTCTGTGTTTATACTAATTTGCTGCTTGGGTTTATAGTTTTTATTTGGAAACGCCTTTTTTTCTTTTTAATACACAGCTCTTACAAATATGAAATTGTTCCAACCTGCTCCTTCTTACCTTGACCATCTTTCTGTCTTAATGCTGCCATTTGTTTCCCTTTCTTCTTCTCTTCTGGGATTTTATCTTGTTCAGCAGTTCTGGTGTGCGATTCTGAATTCTATGGCTTGAGTTTCCTGACCAACTTCTCCTCGCATCTGAGTCTATTTCCTGTGCTTAAAGCTTTGGCATTCCAGTCACCGATCCTAGTCCAAACTGAAACTTCTAGTGCTAATAAGATTAGTCCTTACAACCCTGTTAATTTCTTCCTCTCCAGTTCTTACTCTGTTCTTATTTCTCAGAGATGAAAATCTATTTGTCATTAAGAACTTCATTTTGGTGTCACTTCCTGAAGATCTTCTGGATTTTTTCGGTTTTACTGATACATTCTACAAACTGCAGCAACCGTCAACAGGTCTTTGACAAATTAGTTCTTCCTACACGTGATTTACAATATTATACTAGCTCTTCAAAAATAATTAAGCTTCTCTCGGTGTTCTTTGCTGTGGGTCAGGACTTTACTTGCTTTGCCATCCAACACAGAAGTTAATCACAAACAGGTCCTCTGAACCAAATAATTAAAAATAGAGCAAAGTTTCTGAACCAAGTGGTTGGCACAAAAGTCTGTACTTCCATCTGTGCATGGTTAAGAAAATATTTCACGATATTGAAATAGCATCCGCTTTCCTGTCTTCTGTGTGAGAGTATATCTGTGTGGCTGTGTGTAAGTCATTGCTCTGAGGTTAGTGTGACTGTTAGCTCCTCTTCTATTTCAAAAAAAGTCGCTGGCAAGGAAGCCGGAAAGCAGATCCAGGTGTTTTGTGCGTACATTCTTTATTTGCCAGTTCCTGTAAAGGAGGTGTAGTTTTGCTTTTACTTTTCTCTCTAATGAAAGTCCTTTAGCATGTGCCTCAGAAAATTAAAGAGTGTAACATCTTGACATTGAAATCTTTGTCTTTTGATTCTCTACCTTTGCTCATAACTTTTGCTCAAATGACCCTTGCTCGTGGCTTTCAGGATCTGTTCTCAGACACGTGAAATACTGCCGAATCTACTTTGGTTCAGAATGTGGAATTTCTGCTCCTGGAAGGGGGTTTTTGCCTGGACTACACACCAAACTCAGAAACACTTTATGACGTAGGTACAGGTCTGTGAGTAACTGATTTGGAGAGAAAATCAACCCTTCAACATGGATTTCCCTTTTTTCTTACAAGTATTCCATAGTTTATCAAATATATTCCATTTTGGCCAGTTCTACAGCTATATGACTTTAAAAAATATATATTTTTTTGCTTATGAGATTTTAATTGCTATATAGTACAAAGATTATTTCCCCCTGGTATTTTTCTATTACAACTATCTCTTTTTATTCCTGGAAAACTCTTTATTTTTAGGTTAATTTTCTTTGTCCCAGGAGAGCCATTGATACAATAACAGCTAGTGCTCAATAAATACACCAAAGGGAGATCAGGAATTATAAAAGGAAAAAAAGGAAATTTTATTCCTTTAGCTCTAAAAAATATTCCTCACAGTCTCCAGTGTTTTTTATGTCTCTAGAAACTTAAGAGTTTAGGTATATTCTTAATACCATGGTAATAGAATTAAATATTGAAATAAAGATCAGGTTGACCTTGTTCACATTAACTGAAATTGGGAAGGAGTAATATCTTTAATAATTTCATTATTAGTGGAACAGTGAGTCTCTGAGTCTCGCTGAGGGGATCAGACACAGCCATCAGTAGTCTGATCATACAGGTGCTTTGCATTCATGGTGGTTAAGGGCCCTGCACATCTTTTTGTCCAGCCTCCTCCTTTGACGTTCGGTTTAATTTTGTTCACTTGTAAACCTCCTATGTGCAAGGCAGTATGCTACGAGGGAGTGATGAAGATGAATAAGTAGTGGTCTGTGGCTTCAAACAAATTAATCTTTGATTTCCTTTTCAGTATTACTTGGGGGTGGGGTGGGTATAGCTTAAAAAATGTAAGTGGATTTGGCTAAAGGTTATTCATTCTCAGTATAAGATATTAGGATTTAACATATTTTGTGAACCCCCAAAACGTGTAAAGGTGAATAGTAGTGTCTTCAAACTTTAACGTTGGTTTGATCTCTTATATGAGACAGCTATTATTGCTAATATTAATTAGGCTTTTCTAAAAGGGTACTGAATACTCAAATCCTTCATGCTTTTCTTGTGGGACTGTTAAATTTGTTTCCCTCATTCATTTGGGCATCTTCTAGAAAGTGGCATGTGGAATTTTAGTGAAAAAACCCTGCATTTAATTGTTGATATTTTTATTCCATAAATCATTCAGTTAACAAATATATACCAGATTCATGATTGAAAACACAAAGAAGAGTGTACACACTCAAGAAAGCTTATTGTGCAAAGAACTTATTCTTTTAATAATAACAATGGCGGGCTGGCATATTTAGGATCTGTCAGTCATTGTGATAATCACTTAATCCTCAGAATAAACCTAGATAGGTGGTTATTACCTCCACTTCACAGATAAGGGTTAGCAGTTTGCCCGAGGTCACAGAATGAGTGGTAGGACTGGGAGTCAGCTCACACTGTTTAACTTCAGATCCTCTGCAATAACTAATTATACTCTGTTGCTTACCACCTATGCCATTGTGGGACTTGTGGAATTATTTTCGTAAATATCGAGTACATACAAAACATAGTCGCAAAACTAAGGTGTATTATAAAGAATAAGGAATCAGTTAGCACTCAAGTAATTCTCTGCCCAGTTTTTAAAATTACCACGAATTTGATGTCCTCTAAATGGGGCCTTCTCTTATCTCGTCACTGTTCCCACCTCAGAAGTAACTAAAGGAAAATGATGTTTTAAAATATTCTTAACAAAAGTGCACAAAAACGCACCCCAGACAGATGATTTTGTTTTCCTTCCTTTTTCTCGTCTCTCTGCTTCGTCATCTCTCTTACTTCTTCCCCCTTTTTCTCTTGCCATTGTGAAGCCTAAAGAGGAACTGGATCAGACCTGTGTGAAAAGGTCAGGGAGGAAGTTCTCTGCTGCAGTGATCAGCCTGAGTGCCATGACCAGTGTTGGGAGTTCTTGACGAGGTCGTGGTTCAGTGCACTCATCTCCCAGACAAGGCTGCTGTGGAGGGACGAGAGCAAGCAGACCCCCAGGGGGGTGATTTAAAATGACTGTGCTGACAGGTCTCTGAAAACCTTGTTGGGTCATAATTCACAAATGTTAAGGGCTATAGACACATGGTTCTTTAATAGTGTGACTCTTAAAATAGTGATATATTTTTGGTGACCAATGTGAGGGCACTTCATAGCACAATAAAAAACCATTGAGTGGAACATGTTAAGATAATAAAAGCTGTTATCCCTTAATGCTTTAATGCAGTCTTTCAGCCAGTAGTAATACCTGGTACAGTATGTAAAAACCAAAATGGATTCCGGTCTGGAGGGAAAATAGCATTCCTTCATCGGCTGGAAAATATATTCTAATCACTAACTATATAAAAAAAATAAGCAAGGAGGTTTGGGGATTTTGTTTGTAAATTATACTCTGTTGCATGAAAATTTTTTCCAAGGACCATATACATATACAGTTCTGTAGGAGGAGGTGGCAATTTAATGCAGTCTCAGATATAAAGGATTTAGAGCTGTTACTTTGTTACTTCATGGAATTATAAATTTATATAATGAATTTTAAAAGAGTAAAAAAGAACCACATCCTAGCCAAAAATAAAAGTGCTTATAAAGGTATATGCATCTGTCTGCATGTGATTGTTTGCCTGTAGACATTTACACATATATATGTTTTATTAATATTTTTCTAGTGCTTCATGCATTTGTATGTGTAAATGTAGGATGTGGCCTTTGCAGAGTTAGTGTTAGAGGACCTGGTTTGTGAACCAATTATATAATTTAGAGCTTTATCAGATGTGCTGATATTTTCAAAGTAAACGCTCTTCAAGTGTATGTGTCTGGCTGTATCTTCTCTCTTTTTGCTTAGAGAAAAATCTATGTTGAAAGACACCAATGTGCCTATTTCTAAGCTTCAAATATGAAAAAAAGAGCTTCGTATGACATTTTGTTACAGTTTTGTACTTTGTCTTAAAAACATGCTGTAAAAATATGGAACTAGAAAATCTTGGCAAATGAAGCCTAAGAATGTAGCTGATTTCAAAGCTGCATTTGAGTCTTCTAAGTGCTGTTCTGTGACAGCTATTACTATAGGCATTGGCACCAGCTAAGAAAATTTACAGTTTAATACTTTTAGAGCAAATAATTACTTGGGATGCTTTAAATAGCACAGGAAATGTGTCGAGTGTTTACTTGACATTTGTTGTATCGAACACTAATACTGAAACAGATTCTTTGACCACAGAGAATGCCAGTGTAGGTGGGGTGGGGGCAGACAGGAGAAAGAGACAGACAAAAAACAGCCAGCACAATTAGATAAAAATTAAATGACAAGTGAGCTTTTCATGATATAACGATACAAAAAAAAATGCCCATTTGTTCAATCAAGTAGTCTTTGTGGTAACAAAAGCAAAATAAAACAACTCCCTGGCATGTTGTGTCTCTTAGTTCCAAGCACTGAATTAGATTCAAGTCTGTCTTCTCCAGGGGTCAAAAGCTCCCAGCTTTGAATGCTCTGTTTTTATTTATTTATTTATTTATTTATTTATTTATTTATTTATTTATTTATTAAAGGTCCTGAAGGCAAGAGGAATGACCTCCCTTTTCATAAAAAAGGAGAAAAAAAAAACCCCACTTGTTATCTGCTTAATCTGCACATGCTTGTGAAGTTTTTTTTTTAATGGCAGCTCTGGTGCCTCATTTCTCGGTGCAGCTCTGTACTCGTGATATTTCCCCCACAATGCATTTGGCCTTCCCTGTCTTCTCTATACCCTTTCCAGGACTGTTGATATGGGTCCTATCTTAGAATGGGGTCTAGTGCAGTCTAGTGCAGCTCTTAAATGCACAGTATTTCTTTTTGCACAAACTGCTTACCATGCATAGTGATTGAGCTGCATTTAATGAAAAAAACATAGGGTATATTTTAGGCCACTAAATCCTCTCTCATTCATATATGTATTTGAGTCAGTTATATAGTGTCTGTAAGGGACTTTTAAATGCTTATGTTAAAAATGGATTGGCATGTATGATAGGTCCAGGAATATGAAATTGTGCAATGTTAATGAAATTTGTGAAAAGCTTCTTCCTTCTATCTTGTCAACATGAGCTGCTTTTAAATACCCAAGGGAATTTTGAAAACAACAATCAAAAGTTAAATCTTTACCCTCCAGTGATGGCCTAATACCCAAAACACTCAGCAGCCAAGAGGCTGTATTAATGGCTTTCCACAGATTTGAGATTTGACCTTGAATAAATCATGTTAACTTCTCTATGCTTCAATTAGGTTTTGAAAGATATGTGTGGTTATGTATAGCCAGTGGGAAGGCAATGACTAAAGTTCATAGCAAAAGGAGAACTTCAAGGAAAATTTTATTAGAAAAGCGCAGTGGGCATGAAATGCAAGTGAGCCTCATGTAGGGTACTATTAATAAAAAGTCTTCCTAGGGCCCTGGCTGGTGTGGCTCAGTAGAATGAGCGCCGGCCTGTGAATCAAAGGGTTGCTGGTTCGATTCCTGGTCTAGGGTACATGTCTGGCTTATAGGCCAGGTCCCCAGTGCGGGGTGTGTGAGAGGTAACCACACTGATGTTTCTCTCCCTCTCTTTCTCCCTCCCTTCCCCTCTGTCTAAATAAATAAAATCTTAAAAAAAAAAGTCTTCCTAGGGAAGGTAAGGAGGCTTTCTTGTAACACTCTTACTATATTTTTTACAATTAAAAGAGCATACATACATTGTTTTATACTTTCACTGTCAAAACTTTATGTTCAAACATCCTTTTATGTAAATTCTCACTGTAAAGGGATTTTTATTTAGATGTTATCATTTAAATTGTAATCAATCAATAACAAATTGAAATTAATTATTTAATATACACTGACATTTAATTTTATTGTTTTAAATGAAATTCCAAATTGCCATTCATTTAAAAAGTTTATCTCTTTCTAGTCTGTTGCTAGCCCTGAGATGATCCAAATGGTTTTTTATTAATTTCGGGGAGAGAGGGAAACAAGAAATCAATGTACATTAAGCCCCTACTATGTGCCAAACACACCGCTAAGCTCTTGGTCCTTAAGTACCTCATGTGATTTATGTTCAAAGGGCCTGTTTCCCCTTCCTAGTGTATCCAGGTGCAGTTGGGAGGGCCCGAATCCACAGAGGAAAATAAAATCTAACCAATGAGACTGACAATCGAAAAGAGGGGCTTTTTATTTGGGGGCACCCTGAGCTCCACATGGTCACCCAAGGCTGTGGGGTCTCAGTAAACCAGTCACTTTTCAACCAGGGTGCCACGGCAATAGCTGACTACCTAGTCGGACACTGACCTCGTGTCCCTTAGACTGTCAAATGAAAAAATAACAACAGCCAGCACAACAATGGCTGTCCAGCATGGATAAATCAAAATTATACCTATTTTTGTCAGATTAGCAAAAAATATAATTTTGATGTGCTGCAGAATTTTAGTCATGAGTATATGTGTGCCATGAGATGGAAAAGGTTGAAAATTGCTGCAGTCAACCAGCTGCTGATGGGTCCCCCAACTCGGAGACCTCCCTCATGCCTAGATCGCTAGACTGCAGAACGGGGCCAAACCTCGGCTCCCTGGTCACGCCATTGCAGCTATTGCTTTGCTGAAGTTACATTGTTGTAAAACAACAAAGTTGAAATGCCTAAAATTTGAAGGAAAGATTACGAGCTTTCAGTGTCATTGAGAACCTGACTTGGAGTCTCAGGTGGAGTCTGGGGGTAAGTAGAAAGGCAGCGGCTCCAAGATTAGAGGAGAATACATTTCAGAACAAGCTTATATATTTCACACACTATCCATGACTGACTTACTCTTTGCTCTCTCTGTCTAGCCCGTTAAATTCACTTACTGCTAACCCCACAGGAAGGCTCCTTTTGATGTTTCCCTTTGGCTGCTTTGCCAAAAAATATAAATATACACCTTGAGGGAATAGGTTGTGAGAGAGAAAAGGCAGAGGTCACAGTTTTTAATCCTGGTTCTGCTGATAACAAACTCTGTGACCAGATACATTGTATAGCAAGGGAGGATGTTTATAAAGTCTGTTCTCAGTTGCCAGGTGGCAGCCATCACTCTGTAGAAGGGCTTGTCTCAGGGTTTCTCAGATGTCTGCTGTGTTTGGATTGCAGCGGTACCCAAAGAACCATCCATTTGGATCAGCTCTTGGAGGCTTTTAGAGGTATTCCTGTAGGTGTGACAGCAGCCTTTAGAATCCTTAGCAATTTGGACTGAATTGTCAGAAGGAGAACCAGAAGGAATAAAAGCTAGGTGATGAGGAAGGGGGTGCCAAGCTCTTCTGAAGCTGGTGTCCAGACTCATTGGAAGGTTATGCCTGTGTGGTCAGTTACCTTAATTTTGGTATCTCTTGTGATTTGAATATGAGCCCTGCCATTTCCTAGCTTGGCTAAGTCATTTAACTTCTCTGTACCTCAGTTACTTCATCTGGAAAGGGAATTGTCAGTGTAAGGGCACTTGCTACCTAGTAAATGCTATTTGCACTTTGCCTACTATTATTGTGTTATTGTTCTCCTTTGGAGTTTTATAGTTTATCTGTGTGGCATTTAGAGCCAGGTACCAGGCATATGGGAGATGGTGTTTGCAGGGTTGGTGAGAAGACCTAGGATGGTGGGCAGTGTGGATAGATCCTGGTGTCTGCCCTTGGTCTCTGACTTTGCCTATACTTACCGTGTTTATTTCTGACCACTGAGCTTTGCTCCTTGTGTTCCCGAACCTCTGTGCCTTCACCTAGCCACATTCCACCCACATTCCGTCCCACTATGAATGACCGACGCCAGCCTCCCCTCCTCCAGGGCAGAAAGGTTTCCCCTCTCTTGCAGCCCAAATTAATCTGCCTGTCCACTGCCCTTCATTGTAGTGTACTTGTCTGCACAGTTAATTTCATCATGTCATTTATTGGTTCATTTTGTTCCTCAAATGTCTGACTCCCCTCTTCTTCCAGGTGAGTGAGGCCTTTGCTACCTCTCAGCACCCAGGACAGTGAGGCAGAAAGAGCAAGGAGCTCTCCTTTCTTCCCTCTCCGTCCCCCCTCCCTCCAGCCCTGCTCCATTTAACTGTGACCTTTATGTCTACCTGACACACTCTAACTGAGCCACATTGGCAAGGGCAGGAGCTTGCCTTTCTAATAAGCTCATGGTCGAGGCATTTGCTTTCTCTAATCCTTAGAGCTTCTCAGGTAAAACGGGGGTCTCGACTAAGTGACCTCTACATTTTCCCTCGCAGTTCCATCGTTGTAGAATAGTACGTGGTGAATAAATGTGCTGTGAGTGAACAGATGTATCTGAAGTTGCTCAATTGTAGCTGAAGTTATTTTGTGCCCAAATAGCATCTGTGTTTGGTAAATGGAGAAAACGGTCTATATCCTTAATTTTTCGCTTTCACTGGACAGAAATTTTGTTAATTTTGATCCTTTCATACATAGTGTGAATTTATGTTCATTTCTGAGTTTACATTAATAAACTTGACTGCTAAAAAAGATTTTCTATGCTAAAAAAGTAATGCAAATACTAGCACCAACTAGTCAATGTTGAATACATAAGAAAGGAAACGTATATAAGGAATCATTTTACAAGTTCCTTTTTTGTGCGTTATATTTTGTTTACTATATATAATTACATAATATAAATATATAAACTTTTGTAGTCTATTAAGTAATTTAATATTTTGAAAAATTTCTGTAAGTACTTAAGAGACTTAAACTGTATTCTTAAAAGTTTATAATTTGGACTTGTTTTCCAATTCAAATTAGGTGTCTTGCGTGAACCCAACTTATTGAGCATATACACACATACATACATACATACATATTTTGGTATGTTAGGAGAATTGATATACAGGGTCCAGCACAAATAATGCCCCCTTTTTTATTACAAAATCATAAGCATGTAATTCTATAACCTAACAGTATCATACCCAAGCATACCATATGAGATTTTAGGTGAAATGTTCAAATTAAAACTATAAATTATCACATCCATGTTATTACCCTACTGACCACATGCAAACAGGCATTACTTCTGCCGGACCCTGTATATGGTGATTGAAATTTTCAGCAAGTTTCACTTTGAAATTATTTGAACATTTCACTTATTCCTCTGCCTTAATATCTATATCCAAAATTGATTGTTCCTTTACCATATTGAAGGCATCTATTTATGATTTTACTAATATTTGAAAATTTTAAACAATGAACGATTTCAAATGGACTGATCTTAATTTACTAGGGAAGGAGAGAGGAAGGGAAAGAGGGAGAGGAAGAGAGATATGGGAAAGAATCTGGCCACTTATTTAGGTTTGTTACCATCTTTGTACATATTACAACACCACAGCAGTGACTTCATAACAGAGAATAATTTTTGGTGATAAGCTAGTATTTTTTCCAGTCTGATAGCACATTCTGAAAAAAATAGCTTTTGAAATACTGTTTGTCGTACTAGTTCAGACCAAGGACAGAATATGTTTGCTGTCTGATTAGGCTCTATATGGTTTGAACTCTTGGGAAATCCACCTACAATGGGACGCTGTTAAGAAATTATTCTATGTCATACATAATCTGGTTCAAGAGGTCGTAGTAATTTGCATTTAATATGATAATTACATCATCCTTAAAAAATTCTACAAACTTGGATGTTTTCTGATTCAGTTTAGCAGTGACACTAAGATATACATTAAAATCTCTCTTAACATTAGTGGGAACCCTTCTAACTTTTTATGGTTTGCGGAGTGTAAGAAGCTCCCTCTTAGTGTTTCATCTGAATCCAGTGATTTGAGTTCATGTTATAACCAACATGAAAATGCATGTGGGTATTGTGGGGAGGGGGACTTGAAGGACAAGGGGTCAAGAGGGTAGAGAAATATCAGCTGCCTTTATTTAGCAAATATTTACCAGTCCTTGCTGCCCATGTGGTTCTACTCTTTGTGTACTGGGATCTGACTTGATTGAAAGGGTCTATATTTATTGAGTCTTTTTATCTTAGAAATGCTTAGGCTTCACTTTATGCCTTTTCTCTCTTTTTAAAAAAATCATGTGGAAAAATGTTGGCATAAAGTTCGTCAGTTAGTAGAGAGATGATTCTCCCCCTTATCTGGGTATAAATATTGCTGGAGGAGAGAACGTGGGAGTAGGCACTAGCCAGAACATGCACACTGAGTGTGAGTGACAGCTGACCTCACTGACTTACAGAAGGCGGAAAAACAGTTCCCAAATATCTTTCACAGGATATTTCAACCAATTTTCTGACTTTGGTTTCTGATTTGCAAACCGTTTTTTTTTGTTTTTGGTTTTTGTTTAATCTGAGTAAATTCACCATGGATTGAAAGGAAAGAGTATTTCTTAGGCCTCCATAACTTTAGGTGGTGTGTAATTTCCATGTTGTGGAGACATTTTCCATTTTTTACTGCTGTGTGTAGTTCATGCTTTTCTCTAGATGTTTTGACTTCTTGAGAAACTCAAAGTAACAAATTAACAATCACATGCCTCTGGAATGAAAACATGCAGTAATGGAGTAATGAATAGCAATTTTGGAAACTTTAATAAATAGAAAACTCAGCTTTCATCCTTAAGACAACTCTAGAGAAGGAGACCAATGTCCACCCGATGCAAGCAAAACACCATTTAAAGCAAGAGGAAGTAAAGGTGCTTCTCATTTTACTTATCCAAAGGATTGTGGTTTAAAAACCTAGAGCCATTCTCATTCTTTAATGTGTTAATGTTATTATTTTTAGTTACCCGGCCTTGTTTCTCTGAACTAGACCATAATTTAGTCAACAGTTTTGACTTAGTAAAATGAGTTGTGTGTATTTGGGAACTCCACGTTGGTCTGAACCTCTCTGGTGGGTCTGGGAATAACACCGGGACCCAGACCTTGGTGGGAATGGCCTGAATCAGCACGGCCCTAATGCAAAATGCTGCCTGAATGCTGCACATCTGTGTACAACCTTGGTCTGTCCCAGAAGGTGTCCCACTGGGATTTTTTTTTTATCTGAGCGAGGTTGTAAATAGTCATCTGCGGTGACTACTTTTACCTTGTTTGTCAGTGGCTTGCTCTGACTGTGATGGAGTAAACTGGATAGTCTCCCAGCAATGAACACTTGATTTGGTTAGAGACCATTGTCATGGAAGATATTACAGCTCCTTTGTTACCATACATGCTTGGAAGAAAACTCTGATGCCCACAGAATCTGAAAGCCTTGGGGTGCTGGATTTCCCGTTCATGAAAACAATATTTAAAGAACTTGCTGAGGTTTCATTAATTTTCTTTCTTTTTTTATTGTTGTTTGTGTACAATTGTCTCCATTTTCCCACCACCACATTCCCCCCCCCCCATCTCCTACCCTCAGTCCTTCTCCACTTTGGCTTTGTCCATGTGTCCTTTATGCATGTTTCTTGCTGACCCTTCCCCTTCTTTCCCTTACTATCTCCCTCCCCACTCTCCTCCGGTTACTCTTAGTTTGTTCTTTATTTCAGTGTCTCTGGTTATATTTTGCTTGCTTATTTGTTTTGCTGATTAGGTTTTACTTATAGGTGAGATCATATGGTATTTGTCTTTCACCACCTGGCTTACTTTACTTAGCACAATGCTCACCAGTTCCATCCATGCTGTTGCAAAGGGTAGAAGCTGCTTTCTTTCTGCTTTGTAATATTCCATTGTATAAATGTACCACAGTTTTTTGATTCACTCATTTACTGATGGGCACTTAGATTGCTTACAGCACTTTGTTATTATTGTAAATTGTGCTGCTATGAACATTGGGGTGTGTAGGTTCTTTTGAATTAGTTTCACGATTCTTACGATATAATCCCAGCAGTGGAATTGCTGGGTCATAAGGCAGTTCCATTTTTAGTATTCTGAGGAAATTCTATACTGTTTTCCACAGTGGCTGCACCAGTCTGCATTCCTACCCAACAGTGCACTAGGGTTCCCTTTTCTCCACATCCTCTCTAACACTTATTGTTTGTTGATCTGTTTATGATAGATTTCATTAATTTTCTATAGATTGGGGCTAGTAATTTTTCCCCATTCACCTTTTCAGCCTCTCGAGAAATTTGTCCATATTTAGCCTGCCAAGTTGAAAGGGAATGACCTTTCACTCTGTGCTTAGGACAATGAAGTTCTTTCCTCACCTGGCTGGAAGAGCTGATTTGGCTAAACTTCCAGTTTGAAACGTGTGAGTCACACAGAGGCAAAGATTTAGATGTTATTACCATGAGAAAAATCTTTTGAACATGAAGTCATCATATTTGAGGTTAGTTTGAACTTTCCTCATAGTCTCTTTTATGATTTGTACCAGAATCAGCATGCTTTAGTTTTATGCTCAAAGACAGTGGAGTAAAATTGGATGTGAATGTGAAATTACATGATGGCGAGCAACTTTCATATTATGGAAGTGTTGTACTGTGATAAATGTTTGGTGTAGCCACTTGGCTCATCAGCTATTTTTTAATGACTTTTGGATTCAGGAATTTTGAAAGTCAGTTTCTTTGTAATTTAAATTTCCTTCTATGCAAGGAAGTATACTATGTTATTAATTTTAAAAAATATATACTTACAAGTTAAAATTGCGTAATTATTTTTATGTTTCAGAGCCTCTTTTCTGACTAAACATTGGAACTTACTCTGTTGAATGCAGGGAAATTGTCCCGAAAAACTTAAGGAAGTTTTTAGTCTAAGCAAGGAAATTTGCTAGATTTAAAAATAAAAGGATGATACATAACACAATTTTATTTTATATATAAAAGACTGTATTTGAGTTTTATCTCTTGGCCCTTTTTTAGGATTAAGTCATAATTGCAGCTTACTTTTTGTAGTTGATTTGTGGTAATAAATTATGTGTACTCTGACTGTAGCTAACTGAACTCATTTTAACTACATAAAGATAGATGGCCTTTTAGAGGATCACAAAAGGTAAATTTTTTATAAAGTTAACATGTCCCCAGAGATGGCACACCTGAGATCTTAAAGTAGGAAAGAAAGGTAATATAATATTTCACCCTTTCTTGTTAAGGAATGCCCTCTTATACTGAAAAATAAAGAATTCTAAGTTTAGAATTTTTAGGTGAAATAATTTATAAATCATTGCACTAACTTATTTAATCCTTAGTAGAATTCATCTTTATTTCTAAGAAGCTTGCATAAATGTTTATATGAACATAGCTTAACTATTTTAAATATAGCACACCAACATTACTTAAAGACGACTTTATGTGTAACTATACACATTCAAAGTTCTTAGGTAAAAACAGCTTGTACCTTCTTTGGAAGAAAAACTTATTATAGTTGTGTGTGTGTGTTTAAACTCTTGAATATAACAGAATTTTTGGAGCAGAATAAAAAACTAGTATTGTTTTTACTAATATTGCTTATAGTATCATACGTAGAGCAAGGCAAATATGCTCAACTTTAGCAAGTAGGATGCATTAACAAGTTGATGATCTTAATTTTTATTGCAGAAAATATTGATAGTGTTTGGTAAAGCTGATGTAGAATCAGGTTTGGTTCCTGTAATGACTCAGGGGCTCTAAATTTGACACATTTTCTCTTCATAATTTTAGATTTTTCCTATTATTTTGGAATTTTTCATTATTTACTGTAGATTCAGCACCCATATACACATAGCCAAGAAAAGCAATAGTGAGGTGGCTCAATGTATGGAATCACTTATGTTGAACAAAAGGGGAAAAAAATGGCCCACCTTGCTTATAGCTAGGCTGGCCTTAGGCCTTTATCCACATAAATACATTTTCTTCCTTATAACTTTACACATAGCATGCATATAAATGCATTTTGAATTTTAAAAAGATCAGAACATTTGAGAAAAATTACAAGTTCAGCGTCCTGTTTTCTCATAGTTCCCAGTCATTGCTAGTTGTTGAGATCTGGGCCCTCGTGGCCTTGGGAGGCCCTGGTTGAGAACTGCCCCTCGTGGGGCTGGTTCACACACCCCACTGCTGCAGGAATGCTGGGAGTCCTTACCGCCTCGCTCGCTCTCCTTTCCTCCCCCTCAGCGAGTGCTGGGTAGTTCCTGAGATGACAGGATGGACTGTGGCGCCTGATCTGTAGGCCCGCCACAGGAGGGGAGAGAAATGCGAGGGGTGGTTGCATGAGGAGGCCGTGCTGACACCACCACCAACAAGGGGGTTGGGAATTCTTCATTTCTGATCACTGAGCTTTTTCAGAATGTCCCATGGTGTCCCAGTAACCATATGACAGTGTGACGTTATAGGCATATGTGTTTTTCTGGGGAGAGGGCTGTAGTTTTCATTAGGTTCTCAAAGAATTTAAGAACCCAGTAATCTAGAATTGAAAGACGAGGGTATCTTTGAGGGTAAGATGTTAAGGCTGAGTTACAGAAAAACCACGGGCTATCTGTTTTATTTGATTAAAAATCTGTGACATGGCCACATATGAACTTGGTCATTGGCACTGCAAACATACTTGGTACATATTTGAAACACAGTTTGTTCATTATTTTGGTAATGAGAAAATGATGTCTCTGGGTTCGTAGCATCACATTTTGAGATGACTGACTAGATGCTGTCACCTTGTTCATGGTAGCTCCCATTTTCTTCTGTATTAGAAATTGTTCAGCATGAGACAAATGAGTGTTTGGGACGTGTGTGACTGACTGAGTGAAGCGTCTAACAGCTCTCTTTAGAGACCTGTCTCCTGCTTTACGTTTGTATCAAGAAGAGTGCAGAGCAGGAAATCTTGAAGGGCTTGGCAATGGGGAGTGGGCTCTATTGTGTGGCAAGCCCAAATCTCCTCTAGTTTTACATTTGCATGGTGCTTTATAGTTGGCAGAGCTGTCGACTTCCATGCATGCTTGATAAGGGCAAGCATTTCTTTTCTGAGGTCTAGCTGTGCCACAGTGCTGGCACAATATCTAGCCTGTGCAATTCTGAAAAAATATTTTGTAAATTACCTCGATTGGTTCTCGTAGTGGTCCTGTCAATGTAGACACAGCATTTCAGCATTCTTTTCTACGGACTCAAAGAGGGCGATTATTTACCTAAGGTCACGTGGCTGGTTGATAAATGATCTGGGCCTTGCCTTTACACTATGCTTTGTATCTTGACCCAAATAACAAAAGTGGAAAAGCCACATGTGATCAGCTGAGTTTTAGGGTAAGAGTGGGAGAGTGGTTATAATCTTCAGATAGTGTCGAGAATAATATTGTAGCATGCTTGCATTGTAACAAAGAGAAAGTCTCATGCCAGTATCTCTTGATGGTGCTATGAAGTTAGGCTTCTGTAATTTGGTGGAAGAAAAGGAAAATAATATATTCAGATATTTATGGACTGTCTCCTCTGTGGCAGGCATAGTGGGTGCACTGGGGATAGAATGGGGCACCAATGCAGTGTAGGTCCTGCCCTCAGAGAGCTTACCTTCTCATAGGCAGACAAACCACAAGTAAACCTAGAAGGTTACTCTGTCTTTCCAGACAAAAGGTAGGGGAGAGAGGGTGATGGTGGCAGCCAGAAGGGTTATTTATCTGAGGACATCAAAGGAAAGCTGTTCAGAGGATGTGACCTTTGTGCATAGACCTCTGTCATGCGAAGAGTCAGCACTGGCAGGTTGGAGTGGTGGCAGTGAGAGGCGAGGGACGGGCATCAGGGAAGACTGGCTGGGCAAAGGCCCTGAGGTCAGAAACAGCCTTTGCATCTGGAACTAGAGGTAGGAGGACAGGAATTTATTCTAAATGCGGTAGGAGACTCTCTTAGTTTCCTATGGCTGCCCTGACAAATTTCCACAGCTTGGTGGCTTACAACGATGGGAATTTGTTCTCTCGCAGTTCCGGAGGGCATAAACCTGAAGTCAGCATGCCAGCAGGGCCTCACTGCCTCCAAGGGCAGCAGGGCCTCCTCCAGCTCTGGCGACTGCAGACATCTTTTGGCTTGTGGAAGCAACACTCCGATCGGTGAATAACTTCTATCCTTTAAAAGTTTGTAAAGGCCATACTGTTCTGTATGGAGGCATGAGTTAGCAGTTCCGGCCTTCTCCTCTGTGTCTGTATCTTGTCCTCTTCTGTCTCTTGTAAGGATGCTGGTTATTGGATTTAGGGCCCACCTGGGTAATCCTGGGTGATCTCATTTTGCACCCTTTAATTTAATTGCATCTGCAAAAACTCCTTTTCCATATAAGGTCACATTCATGGGTTCTGGGACATCAGTGCCTCTTTTTGGGTGGTGTCCCATTACAGGAATCATAGAGGATGTTTAAGCAGAGTGAGTGGTGTGTTTCAAAGGGAAGGCTTTGGTGCTGTGGTTGTAGGAGGATGAAGAATCAAGCAGGGAGACTGTTAGGGAGGCTATGGCAATAATCCATATGAGATATGGTGGGGGCGGAGAAGAGAATGGGTGAATTAAATTCTGCATCACAGGGGAGCATCTGAGACTTGCTGATGAGTTAGAAATAGGGAGAAAGGGAAAATCCAGGGTGTCTAGTAGGCAAATTCAGGATGGCGGTAGCTTTACTTGAGAAGGGGAAGACTGATGGAACAGGCCAGAGCAGTGGTGGTAACATCCAGAGTTGTTTTGGGCATGTGAGCTGTGAGAAACGGAGATGATGGGTGCAAATTTAGATGTAGGAATCTGTAGCTCAATGTATATGTAAACTTGAGCTCATTCAGCCTAGAGATGGGTAGTATAAATCCACCCCTATCTAGGGAGAGGGTTTTCATGGGGTGGAGGCTGTGGTTCTGTTCATTAGTATGAAGATCACAGAGCTGATGACCACCAGTTTCATTTTCTCACGGCAGCTCCTGACATTTATGTTAGGGTCCAAAGAAGGGAGGGCATGTGGGAAGCCGGCCATCCAGGGAGCCTGGCCCGGCGATCATGGGCTGTCACAAAGGCCACTGTGTGGTTAATTTTCATTTCGTTATTATCATTGTTTTCTTTGAAATCTTTCATTCCGAGCCCGACAGGCCTGATTGGCAGATTCACTGTCTGATTTTTCTAGTTTTAGATTATATGCTTTTTCTTAAAGCCATCTTCATCTATTAACCTACATTCATTTTTAATTTTAATGCTCCAATCAATAATTATTTCACTTGACAGTTTTTGACAGTCTGCTGCTACATTTAGCTATTTAGCATAAATTCAAAAGGTGTTCTCCGTGTGCACGAATGAAGTAAAGTTGCTCTTCCATCCCGTGCTTTGGAGGGAATAGGAAAATACGGTGTTTACTGTGCCTCGGGGAGTTTTTGGTGTAGAAATACTGAATAGTTTTTTATATAAGAATAGAGAGGACTACAGAGCATTATTTTCTGTGATGTAGCATTTTACTTAATGTCATAAATTAACTTGAAAGGTTGATTACTTTTCATTGGAACTGATATTGTGAGGTCATCCATTCACCAAATGTTTACTAAGCATTCATTGCGTGCAGGGCGCTCTGCTAACTGATGGGAAATTAACACACAATCTCCTAGAAGTATAGTGGCCAGGAAAGCTAAGCCACTTCCAAAATGATGATGGGTAGAAATACTTTAAAAATGACAGGTTTTAATCTTCTTGCATATCTACACTTAATGATAATCTTATTTGGACATTCCAGGTGAAAAACTAGAGACAGAAGTGCACAGTCATCCTTGTGTATGCGTTTTACACACACATACAGGAGTGTATTATCAGCAAGGGCAAATCTAGCTGGAGACTAAACAGCAGGGGGGAATTGTTCTTTCTTACTAAAATCAGTGTTAAAATTCTTGGCATTTCAGTTGGTCTCCACTGTAGCTGTTGGTTTACATTTTGATAATTTACCGATGAGCATATAATATTTAATTCCTAGTTGGATCGTGCACCCGAACAGAGCATTTCCAGCAAACCTCACTGCAAATGTGAAAGTAAATGTTTTCCTTGGAAACCAGTGGCTCGCTCAGTCCACGGGTTCTTCTGTAGGTTAGAAGTTCTGGAACACAAGGAGGAAAACAGATCCTGTCTCAGTTAACAGGAGAGGAGGGCTTAATTCTGCTGCTCCTTTGCAGTTGGCTCTGCTTTCCCTCCTCAGCCTGGGTGCAGTTGGCCTGGTGCGTGCTGGTGTGAGTTGGGGAAGCAGGCACTGGCCCTCTGGTGCCCACTCTTTCATTTTACCCCAGACATATTAATAGGCAGAATTCATTGTCATATTATTGTGCCTAAAACTTTTCTCACTTCATCCTGAGTCTTTGCTTTTCAGTTTGATAAGGCAAAAGAGCTAGTGTGTTCTGTATATCATTGACTTTTCACCACGTTTTAGGTTTTTAAACAATAACCATACGTAAATTTTATTGCACCTTATATGGAAGCCATGCCAGTTACTAATTGGTTCCTGTGGGTCATTGGCTGTGCTTATTGTATTGGCCGTGGTTATCATATTGATCCTGATGTTTAGATTACTTAAACATGGTGCCAGTTTTATACGTTCTATCCATACGTAGGGATGGACAGGAACTTCTTTCCAAAGCATCGAGTTCGTTGGCTCCCTTGTCCTAATGAGAGCTGCGGAAATCAGTTGAGAGTGAGCAGAGCTGGGAGTGGGGTGAAAGCCACACCATCAGAAAGGGCTGGCTGGACGTCCGCCCGCTCACCACCTGCAGTCTGTGTGCAGGGCTGTAGGTCTGGGTCCAGGGCTTGCCATGCTGACCTGCAGAGCTGTGTGACTTACGAGTCTGCACTGGCACCATTATGCCACATCTTAATTCACAGTGAAAAACATCACTAACATATTCTCAGGCCCATGCGATCAGCTCAGGCTCTGTGTCAAGCTACATGGGGATGTAAATCATAATTGGAAGTCATTGTATTGATTTACCTTAAGAAATTGCTGTTCTCTGGCTGCCGGTAGCAGCAATAGTTATAATACTTGTGTTTCCTAAAGAAACAATTGTTATGGAGTCACATGGTTGCCTGGTGAGCAAGGAATCAGAACAAAGAAGTGGATACATCACTGTTAAGTGGTACCAAGCTAACATAGCAGGCTCTTCTGTTCATCTCCAAAGAAGGGTGAATTTTCTAGCAGTACCAGAAGCACTTCAGTCATTGGCTGTGGTCATTTTGCTAGGTTGGTCTTCTCAGTGAAGCTACTGCCTTCCCATCTGATGTCTTGACACGGCCCACGTTAGCTTTAGTGACTCTACTTCCCTGAGCCAGAGAATACCTCCTTTTGGCAACACAGTTTTTTCTTAAATACATGAATATAATTCATCAGGTGCTGGCAAGGGTAGGGGGCAGCTGTGGTGGTGATCATGCTACTTTGCTTTCTTCAGTTGACTTTGTATGTGCATGTTTTACTCCATTAAGTCTTGTTCTTATAATAGACCTCTGACTAGGCAATTGCTTTTCCCCATTTCTAAGCTCCGTGTAGGGGAATGGTGGTGTGTTCCTCCTACTCCTCACTGTACTCTTTATTAGTCCCTTGGAGACTTTGGGGTGGATGTCCCATGAATTATACCTTCAGATCAAGTACTGTGAAGTACATTAGCAACATGGAGACATTTGTCCAGACCAGGAGTAGGTAAAACTATCAGGCTGAGGGCCAGATCCAGCCTGCCATGTGTTTTTTTGTAAATAAAGCTTTATTGGAACAAAGTGATGCCCATTAATTTGTCTAATGTCTATGAGTACTTCAGCACTACAACCGCAGAATTGAGTTAAGTAGTTACAAAAGGGATTGTAGACCAACAAAGCCTGAAATATTTCCTATTGGGTCCTTTTCAGAAAATGTTTGGCAATCCCACTCTATAGAATTTGCAAATCATAGAATTGCAGCAAGAAAGAAGTGAACGGTACCCTCTTCCGCCTCCAATTCAGTGAGGAAATGGAGGAGCAGAGAAGGAATGTGACTTGCCTAAAGGTCACAGAGCTGGATAGTGGGAGAGCCAGAACGTGAATTCAGATCTTCTAATTCCTGGTGTGAGTGCTTGCCTCCTACTTTTGGAGGAAGGACATTGTGAGTCCTATGGTTTACAGATGATCAGCCATTACAACATACTGAAATAAAGCCTCTTTAGTGGTATGAGCTATTTTCCAAACTGACTTCCCCAGGTGAAATTGCCAGCCAGATTGGCAGTGATATTCATTTACTAATCTTACAAACAGCACTTACCACTCGCCAGGCATGAGGATAAGGGCTAGGGGCACTGATGAATAAATACCACCTTTCCCTTCAGAGGTTTGGAATGGAGGAGTAGTCACACTTTTGCACATCTTTCTGTTCTGCAGTAGTAAATGTCATAAATGGCTGTTCACAGAGGCTGTGATCATATAAAGGAAACATGTGCCTTGAGGGAGTAGGGGTGTTGTCAGGAATGACTCTACACAGTTGGAGATATTTGAGCTGTGTCTCAAAGGAGGGAGAATTCTTCAGGCAGAGAACTGCCATGGAAATGGCTTGGGGCCTTCTAGGCCTGAAGTCCGATGGTCTGGGCATCCTTGTCTGCCACACCAGAGGCAGAGCATAGGGTATGTGGTGAAGGAGTGATAGCAAACGAAGTTGGGAAGGTAGGTTGGGGCTCAATTGTGGAGCCCACAGCATTTTATACTGAGGCCCTTAGCTTACGCACGGGGGCTTTCTAACTGGTAGACTCCAGAACACATGGGAGAACACAGTTCTTACAAGGAAGGTCTACATATGTCTGTAGACTTAATAATTAACATCAGTAACATAGAAATAGGGCTTTCTCCCCATTATACAGGTTAGGGCAAAAGTAGGTTTATAGCTGTGAGTATGTGAAACTGAATTTGTTCTTTTACTATGTACTAATTATTGTATTCTTTTCCATACAAACCACTGTGAAGCTACTTTTGCCCCACTCTGTATGTAGCTGGCTGATATTGTGATTCATCAACCAAAAATTCATTGAAAGAGTTACTAAATTAACGCTATCTTTTTGGTCATTGTATATTTTCTTAATAAATGGTTATTAAGACGAAAATATCTGTTGCCCTAAGTCTACAAAAGTTTGATTAAAAAATGACATTGGGAACTACTACTGTGGAGGGCAGGTGGTCATGAAACTTTTGAATTAACAAATGGTGTAGGTTCCAGAGTCGGGCTGCTTCGTATCTCTCAGTTGTGTGACTTGACACAAGTTATTTAACCTCTCTAAGCCAGAATCCTTATCTCTAAGTTATTTGACCTCTTTAAGCCTTAGAGTCCTTATTTCTATCTTTACTCTTATTAGTAAAATAATACTATTTGCCCCTCAAGATTGTTACAAAGACATAATAATGTATGAAAAGCATATACTGTGGTGCCAAGCACAGGAGGTGTACTCAACAATGTGTGTGAGCTGTTTTCATCATTTTTGGTTGCACGCGTAGGCGTATCTTACATCTGACCCAGGGTGGGGGATGGATTCAGAAGGGAAAGTTGTAAGGTCTAGTGTTCTCCAAGTGAGAAATGATAGAGGCCTGGCTCAGGGCAGCCTTGAGGGCCTGCTGAGGCCTGGAGGGTATGCAGTAGGCAATGATGTGAGAATCGGAAGGGCTCCTTTGTTCCTGCCCAGAGCTGTGGACCAGGCAGAGATCAGAGTTCAGAGAAATCTAGTTCTTTCATTTCTTGATACTGGATGGTGATGATTATCTGGCAAGTTTCCATGGCTCTTAATTCCTAGAATTTATCTAGATAAAAATTCATCTAGGTTAAAAAATATTATTTTAATGAATGAAAAATTCCTCTTTGGAACATAATAAAACTGGAATTAGATTGTAGTATCTTGTTTCATTATGATTTAATATAGCTCCACACTGATGTGTCTGTACATAACAGAAATGTATATAATGTAAATATAATGTAGGACAATATATGGATATTCCAAATTAAAAAAATTATAATATTTAAATATTATTAAGTATTTTCATAGCTAGGCTTAGAAATAGGATAAATGTTAAGTGTCATCTGAGAGTTTTATTTCCTTCTTTGTCATTTCTGTATTTTCCAAAATGAATATATATTTTATATGATTAATATACATACTAAAATATCTATATTTATATATTAAAAAATATATATTTCAAAATGCTAACGAGGTGAACAACAAAAGGAACACATCAGAAAGACCTAAGGGAATTTGTCATCCCTGTCTCTGAGAGTAGCTCTTTGCCAATGCTAGTGGTACCAGTGCTCTCCCCGCTCGGTTTCGTTTCAGTCCGATGATGTTGTTCTAAATCTAGTAACATGGGGGCTAGCTCATAAAGGTGGGTGGAAGTGAGAAGTTAGAGAAGCAGTAGTATGTGCTGATGGGGCAGTCAGAATTGGACTGTTACATTTTATTGACTTATTTTTAATGTTACTTTAGAGCCTGGGCTAAGACATGGGAGTCTTGTTACTCACTGTGACTTCTCAGTCTGCAGGTTCTCACACACGTGGGCCCCACACTGCATGGACCTACGCTGTAGGGGTGCCAAGCCCTCAGTGAGGATGTCAGGTCTGGTCTCCGCTCTATTACTTGGCTTTGTAACAGACCAGGTTCTTAAACGCTCTGAGCCCAGCTTCTTCATCTGTGAATGAGGGTAGTTCTCACTACCTCACCAGGTTATTTTGAAAGTCCATTTTGAACGGGTTATAGAATGCCATACATATGAGAGTTGTTTTTAATGATGTCATGGCTACTCATCAACATCGTGGTTATGGCCAAGTGACATGAGCTCTTTGGACCCCAGTGCTATAAAACTAAGGCAGTTGAATCAACTTTTGTCTTTTCAACACACCTAAGAGATGTTGAGGATTCAACATCTCTGTTTGGGATTCAGAGAGAGTGGGTCACTTTGTAAGTTCTGTAAATGTCTAACCACTATGCTGTGTATGTGAAACTAATTTAATACTGAATTTCAACTGTAATTGAGAAAAAAAACCCATTGGGGCAGAGGAGCATACCCTAGGCCAGCGGGTCCTCAAACTGCACAGGCACCAGACTCTCCTGGAGGCTGCTGAACTCTTAGATTCCTGGGCTGTGCCTCCAGAGTGTCTGATTTAACAGCACGGGGCCTGAGAATATGCATTTCTAACAAACTTCCCTCCCCCCGATGCTGATGCTCATGCTTCAGGGATCACACTTTGTGGGTGAGAGCGGGTAGGAGGCAGGTGGGAGAACAGTGTGCAGTATGAAAAAGCATCCAGTTAAGTTCAACATTCTTCCCTGCCCCCCATAAACACACACCCAGATCACCTGACTACGTGTTTTCTGAGATTCTTTCCTTCCCCCAAAGCCTTGGTTCTCTCTTGACACCTCTGACAGTAGAAGCAAGAAGTCACTTTTGGAATAAGCAGATCTCACCCAAGTAGCCTAAATTGACAAATCATTATTACACGGCATCAGCTTGCATTCAGAGATGCTTCTTTACACACATGTGCACCAGAGGCCAGTGATGTCTTTTGGCTCTGTTTGCCTTTTAAAAAATTCAGTGAGTAAGCTAATTTTATAGGAATGTCTCAGAAAGCTATTCCTGTAAACCCAGCATTATGGGATTGAAATAGGGGAAGCAATGCTGGTTAGCACAATTTTATTGAAACTTAATCTTGCAGAGGTCCCTCTGGATTCAAAGACTTTGGACGGGAACCCTCCTCCTCATCCCTTATCACTCCATCTTAGGTTTAATTTGCTGACATGGTATCTTCTTTTTCAGCCAGGGATAATACTTCTGTGTGATTCTTTCACTGGAGGGGATGAGTAAGAGAGGGAGAGTTGGCATTAATTACTTCATCAGCTCTTCGTGTGAGTCATCTCCTGCTTGTCGAATTAATTCAACTGGAAGGAGGAGAAATGTTATCTCTGGTTCCTGAGGCCAGCTTGGGCTTCAGTTAACTAGGATACTCCCTCGGAGGGACGCGTCATCATAGTTCCATTCACTTACTAAGGGAATGAATAGACTGTGAATTTCATTATCCTAGCATGTATGCATAAATATACAAATGGCAGACCGCTCTCACCTCGAGATATTTATCAATAATCAGATGCCATAGGCGGGATGTTAGCGCTGGAAGGGCATTCTGCTGAAGGTGGTGGCTCAAAAACAAAGGAAGCAAGCTGCGTTTAGGTTCGTACCTCCACTGAATGAATTCCCTCTCCCTGCTTTCAATTTGATTAACAGGGGTGTTGAGAGAAGAGAGGACAATTTCCAAAATGAAACCGCCTTCAGTTTTTTCTAGGTTTAAAGTGGTAGTTGGATTACTTTGAAACACAATTTTATGTCTCTTATTTTCTTCTTACGTTCAGTTCGCGCGTGTCTTCCTGTTTGGCTTGTACCTTCCCCTTCTGACTCAGTCTTCTCTATTTCTCTTCGCACTCTGCCAGACCACTGTTCTTCCTCTGCCTTTGGCTTTTCTCACTTACGTTGCCCTTGCATGGCCTTTTTCACTGAAGCATGTCTCTGTTCGCCGTTTCTTTACAGAGAATGTGGGTTCTCCCCAGGCAGACCCTCCCGAAGGAAAGTGCCTCCTTCTCTTAACTAACACATTCATTTTTATTCAAGAAGAATATACATACAGTGAATGCATAATCTTAAATGTACAGTTCAATGAGTTTTGATGGATAGGTACATCTGTGTAGCCAGCACCCTAATCAAGGTGTAGGCTATTTCTGTCCCCTCAGAGTCTTTATTCCTAGACCCTGTCAGTTCCCTCCCCCTGACAGTATTAAGCCAGTGCTCTGATTTCTTTCACTCTAGATAGGCTTTATCTGTTCTTTAACTTCATACAAATAAAATATTAGTATGTACATTTTTGTATATGCCTTCTTTTGTTCAACATATCATTTTTAATATTCACCCATATAATTGCATGTATCGATAGTTAATTTTTTTAATGCTGACTGGTGTTCCACTGTATGTATATACTACAGTCGATCCAGTCACTTGTTCATGGACATTTGGGTTGTTTCCAGGTTTTGGCTGTTATGAAGAAAGAAGCTATAAGCAGTGCTGTATAAGGCTTTTTGTGGACATCTATTTTCATTTCTCTTTGGAGTGACATTACTAGGACATAGGGTAGTTGTATAACTTCATAAGAAACTGCACGTTTTTTAAAGTGACTGCAGGATTGTATGCTTCTTCCTCTAGTCACTCCACATCCTCACCAATAATTTGTCTCATTCTTTTAAAATTTTAGCTATTCTAGTGGTTAAATGAAGTACTATCACATGGTTTTAATTGTGTTTCCTGATGACTAACAATGTCGAGCATCTTTTTTATGTGCTTACAGGCCATTTGTCTGCCTTCTTTTGTGTAGTGTCTGTTTAAGGCCTTTGGCCATTTAAAAAACTGGATTGGTTGCCTTTTTTGATGTATGAGTTCTTTATACTCTGTCATATATATGTATTAGAACATTTTCCCCAGTATTGGGCTTGCCTTTTCACTTTTGTTACTGTGTTTTTGGATAAGCAGCTTTAAATTTTAATGAAGTCTGATCTGTCATTTTTTAAGATAAATATTTTTTGTGGTTTGATAAAACTTTTGCCTACTCTCTATTTACTAAAATATTCTTCTGTGTTTTCTCCCAGAGGTGTTTTAGTTTAGCCTTAACATTTAAGTGTGACCAATCTCAAATTAATTTTAGTGTGTGGTGTAAGGTAGGGGTCAAGGTTCATTTTTTTCATATAGTTTTTGAAATGTATGAAATGAGTTTTGAGAAGATTTTCTCATCAAATTGCCTTAGTGTCTTTGTCAAAAATCAATTGACTGTATTTGTTCTGTTTTAATACTGTTCTGTTTCATTGATCCACATGCTGTATTATGTCAATAACCATACTGACTTGATTAAAATATTTTTATGGCCAGGAAGTATACTCCTCTAACTTTGTTCTTCATTTTTAAGATTATTTGAGGTGTTCTAGCTCCTTTAGAGCTTCACATAAATTTTAGAACTAACTTGTAATTTTTTTAAAGAATGAGAAATTTGTTGGGATAGCATTGAATTATGAGGGATCAATATAGGGAAAATTGGTATATTAACAATATGAGACTTCCATTCCAAAAATGTAGTATATCTCTTTTTTCTGTTATTTATTAATTTCTCTAAGTATTGTTTCCCTGTTTTGGGGTAGGAATATTTCCTGTCCATTATAAAATTTAACTGTATTTTGTGGTTTTTGATACTTTAAGAAGTATAATTTTTTACAATCTAATTTTCAAATTGTTTTATGTTTAAATAAGGAAATACGATTGATTTTTGTATCCTGTAGACTGCTAAATTCACTTACTGGTGAGGGTGGATAACCATGCCTTGTTCCTCATCTTGGGGGAAGGTTTTACTCTTTCACCATTAAGCATGACAACAACTGTAAGCTCTTCATGGTTTCCCTTTATTGGATTGAGGAAGTTTCCTTCTGTTTCTAATTTTTTGAGAGAGGTCTGTCTGTGTGTCTTTATCAGTGGTGGAATATCGAATTTTGTGCAGTTCCTTTTCTGCCTCTAATGAGATACGTTGTATAGTAGTTCTCTTCTGTCTGGTAAATTAGGTTAATTGATTTTAAATGTTAAACCAACCTTGAGTTCCTGGGATAAGAAAAACTTATTAATATGTATTATTCTTTTCACTTAATGCTCGCTTATATTTTTTTGACTTATATTTTACTTAGTATTTTTTTACAACACTGTCCATTGAGAGTATTTGTCTATATTTTTCTTTTGTTGTATTTACTGGGTTTTGGTATTGGTGTTCAACTGGTTTCATAAATTGTGTGGTGGAATGTTTCTGTCTGCACTATTTTCTGAAAAAATTTTTATAAGATTGTATTTCTTTTTAAAACAGCTGGTGAAATTCAATAGTGAAAGCATTTGGGCCTGGAGTTTTCTTCGTGCAAAGGCTGCAAACATAATGTAATTTTAAGTTATCACACAGTGCAGCAGCATCTTCTCCGTCATCGTTGGGTGCTGTGTGTTGCCGTGCGTGTGTGGTGCTGCCCGGGGTCACCACCGCCAGACAGGACCGTGGTGGGCACCAGTGTGCCCAGGGTTTCAATAAGAATCCAGTTTCTTCACAGATTGTTGACTATTTAGTTTTTTTTGGTTGCTTATTCTTGGTTATGTTTTAGTAAGTTATGTTTTCTAGAAATATAGAAAGAAATTGTTCATTTCATCTAAGTTGTCAAACTTATTGGCATAAAGTTGTGTAATATTTCCTTATTATCTATTTAATGTTGATAGGCTCTCTGGTGATCTTCCCTTTTCCATTGCTAATATTGGTTATTTTGTTTTCTCATTTTGTTTTTGTGATTAGTGTTGCCAGGAGTTTATTAATTTTATTAATCTTTAGGAAGAAATGAACTGTTGCTTGTTTTCTGTTTCATTGATTTCCACTCTTTATTATTTCTTTCTTTGTTCTTATTTTGGGTTTAATTTGCTCTCCTTTTTGTAGATCATTAATTTGAAAATTTTCTTTCCTGTTATTAGGTGCAGACACGTTAGGATTGTCACATCATCCTAATGAATATAGCCTTTAGCGATGAAGAGAATGGTTCTGTGACTCTGGTCATTCTCCTAGTCCGCAGTTTGCTGATAGGATATGGCCACAATGGCTGTCAGCCGTTCAGTCAGCCAAGGACTTAGCTGCACTGCACACATTTTGATATAAAATGCTTCTATTATAACTTAACTCAGTATTTTGTAATTTCCACTTCATTTACTCCAGGGGTGGTTTAATAGTGAGTATTTTAATTCTTAGAAACATGGGGAATTTTTAAGCTTTTTTCTTTCCCCTATTTGTTTGCTAACTATATTTTTGATTTATCTAATATTCTCCATAGTTGTTGATTTAAACATTTTGAGGACATCATGTTATATGCACATATGTCCATGGTCATAAAATCTACTTATTGATTGTTCATTTTCCTGGCATATAATGTCCCTCACAGTCATTCATAATGCTTTTTACTTTACCTTCCATTTGTCTGATTTGAAAAGTATATTCCTGCTTTTTGTTTTTATTTTTGTTCATATGTTTTTTAAAATTCCTTATTTTCAGCTATGTTGTACACTTTCATTTTAAATGGGCCACTGTTCTTTTTCTACATATTGTGTGTAGTTTAAATACAGTATTTGTTTCTGTTATTTGATTAGTGACTTTACACCGCATTATACTTATTATACTTATTTTATGAAGACTTTTTAGCCTTGTTTACAACATTTTCGATTGCCATTTCTTTTTGCTTCTTCTTTTAAAAAAAAATACCCTTCCTCCCTTCTTTTGTAGAGGTTAAATTTTCTTTTGCTGGTTTTAAAAGAATACACTTTATTCTTATAGTGTTTACCTTCATCTTAACATAAACTTAGCCTTAGGTTTTTTCTGTCTAAGACTTACTGATAATTTCATTGTTTCCCAAATCATTCCCCACCTTGTAACCATTGGCTCCTGCATCTGTCTGATATTTTTCCCTCCTGAGATTTAACCTCCTCCTCTCCTTCAAGAGTTACCCTGAATACATGCTTGCGTTAGGTAATGGGCAAAATTCTGAGGTGCATCAGCCTCCACCTCTGCAACGTCCCCATCTTGTTTGGAACCAGAAGTTACTTCTGCTTTTACAATGTTCTTTCTTCTGGCAAAGTGGAGGATAGAGTTGACTGGGTTGACATTGGAGACAGAGAAACATCTAGGGGTCTGTTGCAGCAGCCCAGGAGAGTTTAGGAGAGTCCAAATTAGTCAGTGGCATTCCATGGAAGGATGGGTCGAACAATCAGTGGGTCCTGGTGTGTTTGTACTTGAGGAGTGCAAAAGAAAGGGCAGTTGATGGTGCTAGGCATGAGAAGCAAATATATTGAATTTCTTTATTTTTCCCCCCTACTCCCTTCCAAGTTCCAGCTACAGGATTTCCTAACAGGGTTTTGTTGACAGGGTTGAATGAAGTAAAACATGTAAAATACATGGCGTATATTCTGGTATAGAAGTGATAATTGAAAAAATTGAATGCTAACTACTTCCACATTGCTGCCTCAGTGACTGCATGAATGGGCCCAGGGAGGCTGTAATTCACCTAGGAGGTTGGGTGTTTCTCTCTCTCTCTCTCTCTCTCTCTCTCTCTCTCTCTCTGTCTGTCTCTCATGGTTGGGGCAGGGAGAATGTTAATTACTTTATTTCTTGTTACTATTTAAAATTTGATTTGCCAGGGGGATGTCTAGGTAGTAGATAATTGGATGTGTAAGTCTAGAACTGATAGGAAGTAGGGATTTGAGAGTAGTTAGTAACTAATGATAGGAGGTCTTCTAGCAGGAGATGATAGAATGAGAAAGAGAAGAGACCCTTGGAAAAACATTTACAGGGTGGATCCATAAGAGAATTAGGACGCCTGGATTCTTACCCCAGTTCTGACTGACCCTTTCAGGGGTTGCTGTTTGGATCTCACTCTCTCTCTTCGTCTCTCCCTCTCTCTCCTGCTTCCTCTTCTTTGCCTTCCTCTTTCCCCCTTTCCCTCTCTTCCTTCATTCTTCATTAATTCAACAAATATTTTTTGAATACTTACTATATATCAAATTCTGCTCTAGGTATTGAAGCAGAGTCAGATAAGATACGGTCTTTTGCCTCTTGTGCTGAGCAGACAACCAGTTCAACTATTACTCTGTGTTAAGCTTTATGATACCCGTATGTTACAGAACCACAGAGAAGGAGCATCTAAATGAGGTTGATTGAGGGAAAGGCAGTCAGAGAGGATTTTAAGAACATGTCTTTCAAAGTAGGCTTTTGGAGAATGAGGAATAGTTTAGACAAGGATGTGCAAAAAAAGACAAAAAAGAAGTGTAAAATAGTAAATGGACGGGCTGGCAGAGCAACAGGCAGGTAGGCAGGACCCAGGTGAGGCTGGCCTGTCAGTTCTGGAGAGGTTCAGAGTCTATTTCAGGAGGGAGAGATCCAGGAATTTGGATTTTATCTTGAATGTAACGCATACTCACTGAAGGACTCTACACAGGAATGTGAAAAATTAGGCGTGTATTTTAGAAATCTCATTTTTCTGGTGCTGTGCATTTGTCACGATAAGGGGCCAGGCGGTGGGCAGGGGAACCAGAGAGGAAGCAATTATAAGTATTCAGGTGACAGAGGAATGTTATTCCCCAGCCAGGGAGCACTTGCCCCGTGCTGGTCTGTGTGCTGGAGGTGGTGCAGGGCCCAGGAGAGACCGGCTGCTTCTTCTCGGAGAGCTAGTAGTGGCTGTGGAAGTGACAGAATGGAAAGAGTGAGCAGACTGGAGAGATGCTAATGAGACAGGATCTACAGGAAGTGATAATTAGACATCAGAGGTGAGTGAGAGGGAGGAGTTTCTGGTTCCGGTAGCTCAGTGACACCACTCACTCCGTTGGGCAACCAGCAGAAAAATTGAAGGGGCCTCCAGGTAGAGGTGCCTGGCAAGCACTGGGATAAACAGAAGGGGCCCCTGCCCCTTGCTTGTTTCCTAATGAAAGAACTGAACTAGACGTTTAAGTGACTTGATTTTATTTTGTCCCATATGCAATTTTAGTCTCTGCTCATTACAGTTCAGGGGACCTGACTTCCTTTTGTATCTCCCCAGGAGATAGTATGGGGCCAGGCAAAACAATAGGGTTAATCATTGTTTTAGGTAGATCTGAAATCCAGAAACGTCAGTCTCATCACTTACCTGCTGCTCCCACTCTCCCTCGACCCCTCAGCCCCAGCATCAGCTCACTGTGTGAATATGGGCTCACTCTGTAAATGGCTGTGGGCAGTTGTGTCATATTCATACCACATAGACTCACAGAATCCTCCAGCTTGTAGAGATTCTGGATTATTTGGTTCCTTGTTTGCCCTTGACAGATGAGAGGAGGCCTGGGGAGGCTGTGAGGCTTCTAGAGTACAGTAGGGCTAAGACTAGATCTCTCCATTCACTGGTCTCGTCTGCACGGCCTCCCCTTCCCCTTACTTAGTTCACACTGGAGTGCTCAGAGAGCACGGTGGAAATGTCCTTAGGAATAGATTTGTGCAGAAGTTTGGAACTGACTAAGCCAGTGTGTGTAACTTTGAGACTTTGTGTAAAGACTGTCAAGAAGAATTGAGTTACTTTAGCTCTGACGTAGGGAGACAGCATCCTCGGGTGTCACTCTTGGATTCAAGCAGCTCTCTTTGCCTGCACACCCTTGTTTGGGGTGTCCTCAGAAGGCTCACCATAAGGAGTCATTTTACCCCAGGTGTAGAATCAGATTGTTCTGCAACTTCAAAGAAAAAGTAAAAAGTGCAGAAACTACTGAACTGAGTGTGGGAAGCACTTCTTGTTGGTAAGAGTTTCAAGTGCTAGAGAAGAGATGTGTTGAAAGGACATTTACTTTCATTAGCTTAGAGCATCTGGTTTTTATTCTTTAGAAAGAAGCAACACCTCACATTATGGCAGTCTCTAGGCAAGTAAGCACTTGAGATTTTGATCTGTACAGATTCTTAGAGGGAGTGCCTCACAGGAGCTTTTAGTAGTGATTCGCAGCACTTGACTGATTCTGTAGAGTGACAGCCAATTTTTGTGGGGAAGGGGAGAAGGAAGTAAAGAGAGTTATTAAGGAACTGCTCTGTGAAACAGCAAATAGGCCATTTCTCTCCAACCAGGATAGAAGTGGAAAGTGTGCTCAGCAGACTCTGGAGAACAAATTAAAGCAGATAAGGAATGAAAACTAAATTCCATGGTTTTTATTGTTCACTCAGTGCCCACTTCTAAAACATTCATGTACAGTTCCCCCCTTTTTATATAGATTTAATTTTTTTTATTGTGGTAAAATATACCTGACATAAAGCTTGCCATTTTGGCCGTTTCTTAATGTGTGAATCGGTGACATTAAGTACATTTGCAATATTGTATGTCACCACCATTCTGTAGTTGTAATTTTTATTTTAGGGACAAGTTTCCCAAATTCAGCAAATTAAGAAGAGACGCATCACCCCTAATGCCAAGGCCCAGCATAACCACTGTTAGAATTAAGGTCTTAGTCTCTGTGTCTTTTCTTATTCATATGATTTTGTTCAAGTGTAGTTACAATACTGTACATAGAGGTTATAAAGAGAATTTTAGCGTTGTAAGGGAATTTAAAGATGGTTCAGTTTATCCTCCCCATCTGATAAAGGGTTAATATCCAAATTTATAAAGAACTTATAAAACTCAACACCAGAAAATCAAACAATCTAATTAAAAAAATGGGCAGAGGACCTGAACAGACACTTCTCCGTAGATGACATACAGAGGGCCCAGAGACAGGAAAAGATGCTCAATGTCACTAATCATCAGAGAAATGCAAATTAAAACCACAATAAGATATCATCTCACACCTGTCAGAATGGCTATCGTCAATAAATCAACAAACAATAAGTATTGGTGAGGATGTGGAGAAAAGGAAACCCTCGTGTACTGTTGGAGGGAAGGCAGATTGGTGTAACTACTGCGGAAAGCAGTATGGAGTCTCCTCAAAAAATTAAAAATGGAACTGCCTTTTGATCCAATGATTCCACTTCTGGGAATTTATTCAAAGAAACCCGAAATGCTAATTTAAAAGAATTTGTGCACCCCTATGTTCATTGCAGTGTTATTTACAAGAGCAGAGATTTGGAAGCAACCCAAGTGTCCATCAGTAGATGAGTGGGTAAAAAGAAGTGATACATTTACATAATGGAATACTACTTGCTGCAAATAAGAAATTGTTACTCTTTGCAACAGCATGCCTGGACCTGGAGAGCATTATGCTAAGTGAGAGAAGCCAGTGAGAGGAAGACAAATACCGGATGATTTCACTCGGGTGGAATCTAATGAACAAAATGCACCAGCAAGCAAAATAGAAACAGACTCATAGGTAGAGAGCAGGCTGATAGCTAGGGCAGGATTGGGTGGAGCAGGGCAGGGCTTGAGCAAAAGAGAAGTGTGGTGATTGCCAGGGGAAGGAGGTGGGGGCAGGTAGAAAAGAGCATGTGAGGTGGGGGTTGGGGGTGATAAATGGTGAGGGATGGAGACTTGACTTGGGGTGGTGAATATATAATACCTATACCGATGACGTGTTACAGAATTGTGTACCCAAATCCTGTATAACTTTGTTAACCAATGTCACCCCAATGAATTCAGTAAAAAGGACAAAAAATAGTGGGACAATGGCTTGCTCAGCTGGACCGTGGCCCAGCTAGGTCTGCGGTCCAGGTGCTCCCTCTCCCAAGCCCCATGCACAGGACAAGTCTTTAGTTTCAACATGTATTATAAAAAATTCATCAGTGGTTTATTTTTAGGGTCTCTTTATTTTTCTTTCTCTGTGTGATTTCTGTGTCTGGATTTTTTAAAAGTGGCGTCTTCAAGCAGGAATTTGTTTTAAATAAGAAAATCACAATATTTATGCTACTCGTAGAGTAGCAGGGGGTTTCGTTACTGTAGGGCTTATCGCCCCTGACCTAGACACTGACATTCCCTCCTGTCTTGCCTCTGTTCAGATATTACTGTATCCAGGATGTTGCTGCCCTTTTTCTCCCACTCGTCTTGCTGATAGTAGTGAAACCAAAGTTTAAAGGTGATTAGTCATTCTCCCAAGTTGGGGTTTTAGCCATTTTCTCTTCCTTCTTAAGATCTGTTTTTCACTTACAAATTAGGTGAAAACTCAGGGAAGCAGAGCCTTGCAGCTAAAAACAGAAAGTCTGCAGTACCACTTTACACCCTCTGGGCTGATCTGCCTGTTAGATACCCTTTCAATCCTTTCCAGCTTCTAAATTCCCATTGGTGTGCAGTTTTCACCTTCTCCTGCCCACGCTGGAGTATGTGGGAGGTGGCTAGGAAGCTGGAGGACTGAGGAGCTGGGGTATATTGTTTGGGTCGGCCATGGCAACCACAGCAGTAAAAGGAACAGGACTAGTTTTGTGCTGCTGTGTAAAGGGCCAGGATTCAGTTGGTATCTCGGGACTTCTGCTGGGCAGGCACCAGTCAATCTGATCTCCTGGTAAGGTTAAACCCGGCCCTCCTCTCCCGCCCTGCTTTGATCACACTGTCAGCCAGGAATGGACGTGGGGAGGCAGTCCAGAGCACAGCAGGGTGTGCACCCAGCAGAAACATAACAACCACAGAGGCAGAACAGCAGGAGTGTTTTCTCATCTGCACCCCAGATACAGAGAAGTACATTCCCAGTCCTTGCCAGCACTCATTCTTAAAGGGTTGAGCACCTTGCTCCAAAGAGCCTGTCCAAACGGCCAGCTTGACTAACAGGAAGGACAGGAAGGAGCAGCCACCAGGGAAGTCAAGGAAAGACCCCAGAATTTGTGTAGTTAGGGAGCTGAAATGCAGGGACTGCCTGCTGCATAAAAATGTCACAGAAGAGGAGAGTGAGAATATAGAGTAAGCCTCTGTTGCTTAATAATTTATTTTTGACTCTAAATAGCTTTTCTTTTCATTCAGCAGATCATTCTAGGTGTCATTCAGTTTAAGTACTGTGTTTTATCCTGAGCGGATCAGGAATTCTAGTTGTTAAACTCTGCTGTGTTGCTGCCTAGTGGGAACTTACCTTTTTTTTTTTTTAAATGTTGATGAGCAAGATCTATGTGGTCAAGTACTGAATTCTGAATGTTTTTCTTCTAAGGGGCAAAGTTGATTTTTATTCAAAATCATGCGAGGCTGACATTTCACTTGGGGAAGTCTAAGGAAGTTGGTGAGGTATTACGTTAATAAAAACAAGTGCCTCTTTTTCTTCTTATCACCTCTCAGTATCTGCCCTGCTGGCTCAGGCAGTGTGGTCTGGCTTAGTTCTCCCTGGAAGTCACATTGTGCTTTAGAACTCTTTACTATGACCCACAAACAGTTTTCAGGCTTCACTCTAAGGAGCCAAAGGTAAAACCATGAATAAACAAACTGTGAAACAACATCTCCACTTTTCTGACTTCAGCCCTCCCTAAAGCCTACTTGGAAATCTGCCTCTGAATTCTGCTAGACATGCTTGCCCTCCTTCCACCCTTTCCCATCCTCATCCACTCCTAACTTACAGTGGTCTCTACCCTTTTGTTTTTATTTTTGTCATGTGAGTAGTAACTGACAGGAAAATAGTTACTCAATTTGCAAAGTGTTAGTTTGTGAGCTCACCAAGTCTGAGATTAGCCTGTAATTTGTAAAAGTCTCAGACAGATGACAACAAGGTTTTGCTTGCTTCTCCCTGAGCTGTTTTGTTGGGCTTTAGTCAAAGCGGTTTCATAGTGAGGAACAGAGAAGTTTCTTTCTGCTGTGGAGCTACCAAACCCTTGGGCACAGGCGATCAGCAAATAGAGATGAACTTGAACAGGCACATAATATTTCTTGTCTAGTGGTGCACTCAACATTACACAGCAGAGAACCAAAATGGGGCTTTTTCTGGAAGCATATTAATTTCTGGATAGACTTTGTGTTGCTCAAAGTTAAATTTTTTAAAATTCTTTTCTAGTTATATTTCTTGACATATTTGAGCTTTTCTGCCTGTTCTTTTTTTTTAAACTAGCTTTGTTGAAAAAGCAGGCAATATTAAACAGTGTATTTTATTTATTGACATGGAAGGCCAATCATAGAATCAGAATTTTAGAGCTGAAAGGGCTTAAGTCTAACATAATGTTCTGATTTTACAGATGAGAAATCTGAGGCGTAGCGAAGTGACCAGCTCTTCAATGCACAGCTTGTTTGTACAAGGGCTGAGGCTGGAAAAAGCCAGCTCTCCAGAGACTCCTGGCTTTATATTATCTTCTTATTGGGCACAGCTTTTTAGCCTCAGTTAGGATCTTTTTTCTGTTATTGAGATTATTTTAAAAATGGGTTAGTCTTGAAAAATTTATTATTTCAACTTAATTGTTCTCATACTTCCAGAAGATCAAAAACTTCCTAAACTAAACATCATTACCACATACTATGGAAAGTGTATATACATCTGCTGAACAGTTTTTAAAGATTTGAAGCCTGCTGTAGCTATTGAGGTGTTTTCATCCCATTTAGGAAAGGTTTATTTGGTTAACAAAAGCCCAGTGTTGTGTTAAGTCTAGACTTAGAACAATGAAGCATCACCTCCTAGGTACTGGGAGAAGAAGTGGGAGAGGCAGGGAGTGGCTGGTCCTGTGGGCAGCTCAGGCAGATTTTTGTTCTCGCCTCCTTGTGTGTGAGTACAGTGCAGTCCTTCAGTGAGAGGCACCCACGATAGAGTGATGTGTTTAGACTTGAAGATTCTAGGAGCTGCTCAAAAATAATGAACATAGTCAATTTGCAATGCAGCAGGTGCAGAGTTAATCACTGAGAAGTGGAACTGGTTGCCAGTCTTCTTTTCCCCCTCGTCACCTCTGTGGCATTATCACTTGCTTTACCTTGGGAAGGGGTGACTGGAACGGGCACATCCTCTCTCCTGGTGCTCTGAGCAGTGGGAAGGCCTTGTGGGTGGGCTGTGTCTGCAGTGGCAGCACAGACCGAGGAAGGGACCTCCTTCTGTTCCTTAGGTGAAGCTTGCCAGGGCCTGGTGGCTCTCCGCCTCACTGTCAGTGGGGTCGCAAGGTGGTGTGGCTGGTCATTGGTGAGAATAGTACCCATTGGCTCTTAGGACTCGGTCATTTATTTGTACTTAAGTGTTGTGAAGAGACTTATTTTGTGTTGTTTAATTCATGTCTGGCTTTGTTGGAAGTGTTTTATAAATTCAGAAGAAAGAAATGTTTTGTCCCTTTGGGAAGGCAGGTCGATCATTTAGCTGTAGAGAGCAGCACCACATGAGTAACAAACACATTTGAGGATTAAGTCCAGTGAGAGATTTGTCTCTTTCATGAGAGATTTGGGGAATGGGAGGCCACTCTAGGGAAAGAACATAGAGAAAAAAAGAATTTTGAAAAGGGAAAAAATTAGGCTTAGCTCTTCAGAGAGCACACACACAAAAAAATGATTTAAGTGCAAAGAAGCTAATAAAAGTTTGAAAGAGCTTTTAGTACAAAAAAAAAAAAGAAGAAAGAAAGAAAGAAGTGCTGTTAGAGAGATGAATAAACAGCTCTATTCTAAATAGCATCTCAATAACTCGGATTTGCAGGGAAAAGAAGGCCAGAGAAGGGTCTTGTGGAAGTCCAAGGGCGAAAAAGTGAACAGATATTTAAAGGAGTGGAGACTATAAGTTTGGTAAAAATGGACTTACTTATACTTAAAAATTATTTTGTCCTTAATATTGATAAGATGATAAATAATAGACTGAGAAATTTCCCTGATTTATAATCCAAAGCAGATTTACCTCGTGTGTGTGCCATTACCGAAATCCACTTAAAATAAAATGCACGGTGGGTGTGTTCCTCTCCTTGCCCTCACCCTGCTGGGGTGTTTCCACCTCAGTGTGGCAGTGCTGGTGCCACTCATGTGCCCGTGTGGTGTCTGAGAGGAGCTAATGCACCTTGCCAGATTTTTCTTAAAACTTACCGATAGCCGTGTCCTATCTGCATAGCAAGAGTGTTGAGGAAAGAGAAGAGTTGAGAAAGTATTGCACTAAAAAACATCTTTAGTCTTTTCCTCTCTTAGCTTTTAGGGTCACAACTACCTTTCTCCTGGGAATGAGAAGTGAAGAAAACCCTTTCTCCACTATTGCTTTGAGAGAGGTTTCAAAACCCTCTTGGTCCATCTGAGCCTAGGGGCTTTATGGCAGCTGCACCTCTGACCCCTGGGTCAGAAAGTAAAGTTATTTCCTTTAATAAAAGTTCCTGCACGAAAGAATGTACAACCGTAATTTGAGTTCCTTAATGATTATTCACTTTTGTTCTTACTTCATAGTCTCCAGTAAAAATTTAAATTAACTGCTTTCAGATAGCATATTTACTCAGAACACTTAAATGCATTAAGTGCTGGCATTGTTAGAATGGGAAAAAAAGCCTTAACATTTTCAGGCAGAAATCATTGTAAAATATGGTATAAGGTTTCCTAAATAGAGTACAGTGTAGTAAACATAATTTAATTTCTTTCATTGGTGATTTATTGTTATTTCTCTGGAGTGATTACACTGATGTAGTAGAGCCGTGATGCCCCAGAAGCTCGTAATTCTTCTTGATGCCATGGCCTCTGTCTTATCCATATTTCTTGATTTCTCTCAAAGCTCCCATCATTTGCCTATATCTGATCTGTTGTAAATGTAAGGGAAACTAGCCAACAAAACTTACACAATTACTAGAGAGAATTGTATATCTTCATTCTAACCTCTTGTTCTCCCCACCTAGTCAGTTGAGACCCAAGGCAACCCTGAGCCGTTCTGAGTGGTGGAGGCTGAGAGCTTTGGGGAGGATGGAATAAAGTTAGACAGGACATTAATAATACAGTAAGGGTTGTCAGTAAGCATAGCATTAAAAAAATTTAACAGTCTAAATGGGCATTGGATAAAATAATAAAGAATAGTCACTTCTCTGCTTAAACCATTCATGATTTGATGAAGCTAATTAGTAAAACATTTTATCTGACTTGGTTGTTTACTGTCACACCTGCTAGATGTGGACTAGGAGCTTCAGAAGGAATCTCAGTCCCAGGCTGAACCCAGGGCTCCACAGTTGTCCCACATGCCTGGCCAGCGTGGTGGGATACCTAGGTGGAGACACCTGTGACTTAGAGAAATCTCAGGAAGCAGAGGAGAGGTGGTCATCTGAGTAGTATGGTTTGCTAGCTCTGCCACTTCTGCTTCCAGGCAGCTGCCTTTGGCGGAGGGAGGAGGAGCTGTGGGATTTTTATGCACGCTCCAAAATACTTACTTGGCTCATAAGATAGGTAAGAAGACAGAGTGATAAATTATACCTTGTGGGTTTTTTTTTAAATGTGAACATATTTTTCCCACAAGTAGAAGCAGTGATTTATAAATGGAGTCTTTGCAGAAAGATTCTAATTCCAACCTTTGGAACTCAGAATATACTTTTCAGAGAAGTAGTGCGTGTTATAGCTGGGTCCCAAGGGAGTCCACAAAATCTCTCCCGTGATGTCCCCAGGGCTGTGCCAGTCACAGGCTCCTCAGTGCCGAGGTGCCCAAGAGCCCCTTCAGCTGGTGGTATGCGGTCATGAAGAACGGCCATGGTGGTTTATAGGGAAAAAGTGAAAAATGTGAGTAGAAAACAGGCTGTTATGTAACTGATAAAATGAGTGAGACTAGTAGAGAGGGCCTGATAGGACGTGAAGTAACCATCACAAATGGTTCCAGAGGGCCCTGCTAAGAACCAAGAACAGGAGGGAAGTTAAAGAGAGTTAGATTCCACTTGAGGAAGAATGGTCTAACATCAGAAGTGCCTAAAAATAGAACAGGCTGACTGATGAGGTAATGAAACCTCTGTCACTGGAGATGTTCAAGCAGAGGTGGGAGGACCCCCTTCTCAGGAATTCTCCAGGGTAGAATAGACCACCACTCCTTTTTCTCCGAACACTGAAACGTGGTCCTGAAGACTCACATTTGTGTCCCAGTTTTTCTTTGGGAAAGATAATATAATAGCAGTGAAATAATTTTAAGACAGGTAAATAGTCATACTTTTACAAACCTAATACAGTATAACTTTTCTTATTATATTCCTCATTAGCATACATATAACATATTTTTTGGACTATAAGACGTGCTTCCCCTTCCCCCCTCCAAATTTGGGAGGAATAATGGTTGTCAATGATGCTGCTGAGTTCTGTTTACATTTGCATTGGTGGAATATTATTTATTTATGTTATTAAATATTTTACCACATTTTTGCTTCAAAATTTTTTTTTCCTATTTTCCCCTAAAATCTAGGTGCATCTTATGGTTCAAAAATATGGTAATTTCTTTGAAACCAGGGATAAAACTAATAAAATACTATGTTAAGGAGCATACTATTCACTATTACTCATCTGTTTTTATATTTCTAAGTACCAATAATAATAGGGTATTTAATAGTATGTTTATGTTATTCCTTGTTCACATGTTTACATTCATTATTAGCAAAGCCAAAATCATATTTGAAATGTAGGAATCTTACATAATTTAAATTTTTCATTGTTTCAAGATTTCGACTTTCAGATTTGTGCACATAAGTGGTCGTTGAAGATTTTTCAGGGCCCAGTTGTTTTGACTTTCATAATTGGCATGCTGGATTCCTCATTCTTTCTACCCCAGGGCGGGCTGTATTTTACAATAAGCTCTGATGAGGGGTGGTGGGGGTGGATGGTGAGGAGAGGTTTCCAGTTACCAGAGAACCTGTGACTTACTCTCTGTGCTTTTCCTAGGTCACCAATTTTCAAAGAATTTGAGTATAATTAAATACACTTCATGATAAACTAGGCTGAACATAATTTAATCTTTCCCTGAAGGTACTTCAGAGTCTTGGAGAGCTGTGGGGTCACAATGAACATCAATTACTTCCTCACGGTGGGTGTGCAGGAGGAGGTAGTTACCAGAGTTCCGTTTGATGGAGCTCTGGATGCCTGGAGATTCGTTCTATCATCATAGGCAGTCCAGTGTCAAGACTTTGGAACTGAAGCTTAATGTTACATTCTCGGGCAGGAGAGAATGTAATAAAGATGGCCCCTTTACTTTTGATAGGCTGAAAGTTGATGATGATAATTCACACCGACATGGTAGTGTTCAGCACTTTTTAGTTTCCAGTGGATACCTTGTGGTCCATCACTTGTTTCTTGTGACAGTCCTGGGAAGGAACTGAGGCAGTCGGCATCCCATTTTTGCAGATGAGATCAATGTAGCTCAGAAAGTTTAAGTGACTTGGATCAGGTGATGTACTGTATAAGAGGCCGAGGCCGCTTCAAATTTAATGTTCTTTATAGCATTCCAAAGGATACTAAGCATTTACACATGGTAATGGTTTTGAGTGCCTATTGTGTTTTCTAAATCATTCAATCCTCACAACCGACCTATGAATCAGTAGGTATTGGTTCTTTTGGTACTGGTATGATTCCCATGTTTAGAGATCTGGACATGGAGGCACGGAATGCAGCCAGTGAGTGGCAGAGCTGAAATTTGAACCCAAGAGCATAGGCTACAAAGCGCAGGCTTTCACCATCATGCCACGTGACTGCTCAGTGTTTGATACACCAATGTTAAGCAAATCAAGAGGTGTGTCTCTAGTTATTTTGCTATTGATACAGATCTCTGCCTGTACGCCAAGTCTGGGATCATTCTGACTGAGGTTTTGAACCCAGATCTGTCAATTTGAGATCTTGGGCACCTTACTTAGCTAACTCTGAGCCCCAGTTTCCTCATCCCTAAAACAAAATTATGGAGCGTCTAATGTCCTTGTAACAATGAATTGGGATGCATGTAAAGCACCACACACAGTACTTACTCCATAGTCTTTGTTTTAAAGTGGTTATTGCTGTTATTATTATACATTTACAATGGCCAAAACCATATTACCAGCTTTCAAAGAATAAGCTATTCATGTTTACCTCCTATTGTGCAAGTACCTGTGTATTAATTGGATCTGTGTTTCTTGAGTCTTTAAAATAGGCAAATTTTATAATTACATTTGTTAGTATTATTCTACCTACCAATACTTGATTTGTAAGTCTGTTTCATTAGAGAGCTAGCAAGTTGTCTGAGAACCTAAATTCATTGCCCAAATTATTTGTCATATAATTCGTGACTATAATATAGCTTCTAAGATAGAGATTCAAATTTAAAAGAAAGGAGAGAAATGTTTATTTCAGTGGCTTTAAACAGGTCAGTTATCTAAATGGCATAGAGATCATCAGAAAATACAGGCACTAGATTTATTCTGTCTGAAACACAGTGCCTAGAGGTTGCATTTATACTCAATTCCGAGTACATTTGCCTGTTTTTAATTTTTTTGTTTAGTATATCTTCTCAGTGACTATTTACCACCTTTGAGTATGTGTTCTTGACATTGTGCTGCAGATTGCAAACTCTTTATAACACAGGAAAATTATTGGCTTAAATAATGGTACCTACTTAATGGATTGTAAGTGATGGTAACTACTTAATAGGTGCTTTATATTTTTAACAAACTTCACCTTTTTATCAATATTAAAAAAACCCCTATGTTTTTAACATTATTTTAAATTTTAAATAGGCATTTTTCATTTTCCCTTACAGAAAATGATAATGCTGCATATGCATTTTCAAACTGTGCATATTTTGTCTTCATTCCTCACAGAAGTTTACATTGATTCGTCCAGTAAGTTTTAGGGAGGACTCACTTTGCACATTGTAGTCGCTCGGTTTAGGAGTTTAATAGTGAACTCGATGTGCAAAGTTCCTGCCCTTAGGAAGCTTTGCCACTCTACCTAATCGTGACAGTGAAGAAAGGGGCGAATAACGTTTGGAGACTTGGTTGCGAAGGACTATTTCTGTGACACCCGCAGTGAAATTCCAACGAAAAGTCATTCTCATCGCTACAGAATTCATGAAGCTGAATCACATCATTTCATCACATGCTCGAATGTAATGAAAGACACAAGTGGTGTTTGCAAGAGCTAAAATAGGTTGTCTTTGACTCTTCTTTTTATCTCCCTCTTATCCCCCCTTTTCCCTTTTGTCTCATCCTCTTTCTCAGTTTTCAGGGCTCAGTCATTGTCCCCTAGTCCTTTCCTAGAGTGGAGTCCCGTGAGCTGTGGGCAGGAGCCGTGGGTGGTTTGGACTAGCTCCACCAGCATGGTTTGCGGAGGGGGCTGGATGGAGAAGAGTGAGCCTATGGCGTAGTCAGGTCCTTGGGCAGTGCTCACAGAATTTGTGTTGAGTTGAATGTGTCCGGACAAGTTACTCTCCCTCTTTGTATCTCCATTTTCTTGCTATTAGTGTTAGAAGTTGAAATAGAATGATCTTTCCAAGGCCCCTACCAGTGCCGCAGTTCTGTGATTCCCATGTTCCTGAAAAGTTCAGTGTACTTTTTCTCAATACATACAAATACATTTTCCAGTGAGCCTGGAAATCTATTTTCCAATTATCCTCTCCCCTGGTTTATAACTTACCATCGATGTGCTGTGGCTTCTAACACTGCTGCTGCTTCACTCCCATCAAGAGGTTAATTACCTGTGAAGAATGAGGAACTGCTGGAGAGCTGTAAAACATCCAAGAGAACTTTGGAGTTCTTCGGTGATGTGAATAAATAAATGTCCTTCATGTATCTAGTTTTCCAGTGGAGACATAACAGGACTGGGCTATAGAGACTGGAGAAGGTCAAGTTTCTGATAGAGTTGAGTACTGAAGATCATGATCAAGCTCATAAAAACTATCCTCTTTCTCCTCAAGGTTATCCAATCAGAGCACAAATAACACTTTTAAACAACAGGATTTCTCCATGTTCCCTTGGGAATCCTGAATAGTCTCATTTTTATTTGTTTCATGTTGTTCCCCTATAGTAGATAAAAGCTCCAAATGAGGAAACACATGAGGAATTTTTCAAAAAGAATTTTAAATTTCTAACACACTGTCTCTTCCCCATTCTTTTCCACTCAAAATAGAATAGCCATAGGCTCTAAACTTGTTTTCCTGTGACTTAAGCAGAGTTAAGCATTGCAGTCCCATGATGCTGCCTGATTCACAAGCTCTGTCCCAAGGAGTAAGTATTGTCTTGAGTTGTACTAGTGTTTGCCAGACAGGAAATTCTTGCTGCGTGTAGGAAAGGTAGTATGTTTAAACTCTCTCTCTCTCTCTCTCTCTCTCATTGTCAAGTATATCTATTTCCATGTTTTCTTTCACTAAAGCACCTCGAAAAATGAGAGACTTGTCTACCCACTTTTTGGTCATTGTCAGGGGTATCATTCGTGGGAATCTCAAGATACTAAATTTGGTTTTATGAAGTAGTTCACTGGTAGTTTTAGAATGGCATCGCTTTTTCAGTAGCCCCATTTGTTACTGAGCAGAAAGAAAGCTGATTGGATGTCATCAAGAATATGTTGTGGAACGCGGATGTACAAAGCATTTCCTCTTTTCCCTATTACCCTTATATTTTTGGTTTGCTGTATTATGTTGAGTCAAGCTGGCTATATTCCGTCAACAGGATGTTACAACTTGTCAAAAATTATTCTGCTTTCGGTGTTAAGCAGGTGTTTACTTACTTAACCATTTCTGAATTTCAATGGTGCTCTGTGGAGGTGGCCAAAACTAGCAGTTTTGTCTGTCATTGAGACAGGTCTGCAACCAGGGAAGCCTTCAGCTGCTGTCAGTGAGGATTCTAGTACCAGCTTGCCTTTGGAGCAGAGCTTAGAACCCTCTCTCTCTCCACTTATTCTTTCTGGGACTTCACAGCTATTTCAAGAATTATTTCTTTATTAACTTGTACCAACTGTGTTTTCTCAAGTAATAGGAAGTGATGGACTCCCAAGAGATAGACATTGCATTCTTCCTCTTCTTCTTCTTTTTTTTTTTTTAACAAGAAGGCTTTTTAAGTGAAACTGCTGAATGACATGTCTTATATTTATAGAAATTCATCAATATTGGTTTTGCCTACAGTCTCTCATCTGTACTTTAACCATTGTGATTCAGTGTTCATAAATTCCCAGAGCTTGGAAATAAACTGAGGAGCTAATGTTATTAGTAAATTCTGAACTCTCAGTGATACAGGAACCCAGTGACACATAATCCATAAGAGGTCCCTCGATGAACTGGGTTTTCCTGAGAATGTCACATGCCTTTGCTATTTGGAGCATGATGATGTTAAAAGTGGCAAATGAGAGTACATTTTCTTTGTGCCTTATGTTTTGTTTGGTGAGGATTTCTGGCAGAGGATTTTTCTTTTAGCCTCCTGGTTGCTATGGCAATGCTGATTTTACAGAGCTTTGGTGACCTCTATAAGTACTAAATAAGTTAGGTAAGATAAAGGCATGAAAAGATCAAGGAAACCATGTGTGTCCTAAATATAAACATGTAGATTAAATGTTTTTGTATCTTTGTCTTCATTCCTCATGCTGCTTGTTACCGTGTCTCTCTCTGTGTGTGTGTTTCCTCTTTTATTCCAGGCTGCTTGGGAAAAAATGCTGATTCATAGTGTCATTGTCTCTTGTTTTCCCCAGGGAAATTCTGGGTTTGTTTCTAAGTTCATTTTTCTACAACTGAGTTTAATCTTTAGATAAATCTCCCTGCCCTGCTTACAGACACAAGGCACTTTGCTTTGTTTATCTTAATTAATGTCAGGTGGTCTCCAAGAATTAGAAGAAATACCAGTAATTTTGTAGGGCTCTTGTGCATGATCTTTCCCCCTGTTTCTTAATATTTTGTACTTTTTGGAGCTTACATTTTTAGGTGTCTGGAGACAATTTTAGATCCTAAGATTTCATTGGTAGTATCCAGACAGTCTGGTCGTCACAAATATATAACACATCTGTGGAAGAGATTTTTTTTAACCTCTTCCATTAAATGGATTTTGCTACAGGGAGGTGAGTAGTTAGTACTTTCAATTGAACATTTCTCATGTGCTAGCCAGCAGACAGTGTGGCTTCCTGGTTGTAATTACATGCCAATGGCTTGGTGGTTATTATCTTAGAAGTTGAATTCATCATGGATTCCCCAAACACGTGGAGTAACACACCCTGATTGTTCACTTTAAGACTGTAATTCCATCCAAGGTTTATACTGTCATCATAGAAACTAGATGGAATTACAGACCCATGAATACTTTGGAATACTATATTATTTATTGAAATACTTCATAAAGTTAAGTAATTTTTAAGCTATCCTGGAAGTTCATGGAACTTAGAAACATAATCCTGGCCACAATAGAAGGTTTTTGGTAAATATTTGTTGCTTGTTTTATTGAATTCATTTACATCTTTAAATAACCTGTGTTTATTTAAAAAGGTCTGGAGAGGTTATACATAAGTATTTGCAGGGCTTAAAAAAATCTTGCCTGAAAATGCTCATAAGATTTCGTGGTTCTTATTGATGGAAGAATTGGCTCCTCATGTGAATACAGGAGTGGGCAAAGTGGGTTTACACTTGTTCATATGGAAATAATACGGTAGTTAATAAATAATACAAGAATAAACTCTGACTGACTAGTGTGGCTCCGTAGGTTGGGCGTTATCCCATCCTGCAAAGTGAAATGTCGCCTGCTCGATTCCTGATCAGGGCACGTACCTGGGTTGCGGGCCAGGTCCCTGGTTGGGGGCGTGAGAGAGGCAGGCACTCATTGATGTTTCTCTCCCTCTCGTTCTCGAAAAATAAATAAATAACATCTTTAAAAAAGAAGAGACTCTATTTCGTGTTCTCACAACTGAATACCTACTTCTGCCCACCCCTGTCTGCTATTAATCTTTCCCGTATCTAGCCTGCAGTCTACTACTGGATGGCTCTCGTGGCCACGGGTCTTTGTTTTGGGGAAGTCCCTGTCCTCAGTAATTCCTCTTATGCAGCATTTCTTTTCAGTGTAATCCTCATGAACCTCTGTGTCCTATGCCTTTGAGGTGGACCCCTGTGATATGATGAACTACACAGCTAGAAACTTTGTGTGTTAGAATATTGGATGAATGCCTTTCTTAATTGATTTTAATTAGGATAAGAACTATTAAGATAATTCACTAATTCATGGTGCGTTACCAGATTTGAAATGGCCTGTTTTTCATGCCTTTGGACATAGTACTTCAGAAGAGTATATGGTGGGAAGTTCAGAAAGATACATTATATATTTCAGAATCTGCTATGGTCTTCAAAGTTTAGACTCTGTTACGTATTTCAGGATGATTATATATAAACTGTATAGTGAGGTGTTACTGAGTGTTATTGCCTGTGCCACCACACCCTGTATTGAGAAGCTAAAAGTCAATAGAAAACTTTAATTAAAGAAATTCTCTATTACGATATTCTTTAAATTATTAGCAATATTTAAAATTCTTATAAAATTATATTAATCATCTATTACTTATAATTTTGTCCTTGGAAATATTTCATTTTAAGAAATTTGCATGTAGAACAGAGATAGCAAATAAATACAGTGGTACAGCTAAAGTCGATGCTTTTTGCTCATAAAAGAATTTATTGGAAAAGAAAACATTTTTACTTTGTGAAATTACATTTTTATTTAAGGGCTTGATAACACGTGGAGAATGTTTCAGCTTTTAACAGTTCAAAGATTGAGCAGTGACTGTTCCTCTGTTTCCTGATTGGTTTCGATGTGCATTTGTACTCTTTTATCACCTGTAAACATTTTATGTTAGCTGTATAAATTAGACTCAGATTTAGCGAAGTATAACTCCCTGGTACACCTTACCATTAACGAAAAGCAGTATTCTCTTTTTCAGCTTCTAGCAGGGAGTACTGCCGAGTTTTATATAAGAACCTGACTTTAAAAGTGGTGGTTTTGTGTGTGATGTGGGTGTAGCAGAGCAATATTGTGCGTTCCTTTCAAAATGTGCAAGATGCCTCCGGGTCTGTGGGCGGGGGAACTACCTGTGGTGCCCGCACTCGTTACTCATTCAGTTGTTCCTCACCAGAGAAGGGAAAACCCAGCGCTCCAGGCCCCACTCATTCTGAGCAGTGGAGGCTGGTGGGATGGAGGTGCCACTGTCATTCGGCAGAAGCCTTCGTTCTAAAATGGTTTGGCAAAATGCAGTTTTATTATTTTGCCATCAGTCTATATTGCAAGCTAACTTATAAATGGTACTAGTGGTCAAAATGGTGAACAAAACTTACAGTGCACTCTGCACTCACCTGACATAATAGTGGAAGCATTGAAACTCCTTCCCACGTTGTAAATAATCCCTGGAGCCAGAAGTTGAGGGGTTGTGTGTGTGCGTGTGCGCGTGTTGTTTATAGAAGTTAATGAATATGTTAGTTTATTGACCAGTTTCTGGATTTTCTAAAGACAATTTTGTTCCGTGTGCTTCTGATTTGTATCCCATGAGGTCTCTACCACCTTTAGAATATGAAAGTAAATTCATGAGGAATCCCTCATTCTTTCAGAAAGTAGTCCTAATATAAGAACAGTGACACTTAACTCACATGTGGCTCTAAAAATTATGTTATGTAATAAATTAAAAAATTGAATTATATATTCATTAAGAATGTCTCTATTAGTGGAGACTAAGTGATTAAGCTTTTACTGAATATTAAATACTGAGGAGGGACAGGTAAACACTGCCACTGGCCCGGCACACCAGGAACTGTGAAGTTTTAGGCCTGTCATTAACTGTTGTGTGGCCTTTGGCAAATAACCTAACTCCTTTGGGCCTTGGGAAAATGAGGAAGTTGGATTACATCAGTGGTTTTCAAATGTGGCTTCGCAAAGCCCTGGAGAGTTCTAGGTCTCCCACCGACCTCTCCTGAATGAGCCAAGGACTTTCTGTGGTGGGCAGGTTGAGGCCCAGGGATCTCTATATAATGATTGCTATGGTTTCAGTTCACAGCACCACTAAATCAAATAATCTTTAAGATCACTTCCAACTCTTACATTTAATTCCTATAAAAAGTAGTTTTTGGTCATTAGGAGGCAATCTAATAAGGAACTGAGCCTCTAATAAGCAAAACTTTAGTACGAGAAGGGGGTATTATGGATTTGATCATCTTTGACGGCTGCTGCTTGCCTGTGTCAGGCAAGTCTAAGATCTTCCCCAGGGAAGAGAGGGGAGAGCTGAGAAAGGTTGTTTCTCTGTGTCATCTCCCCAGTGAGGGAACTACTCCTAGTTTTTTCTACTCCTAGATAAGAGTGAAAAAAAAATTCCTGGATTTGAGGATGACTTCTAGATGTCCCTGTGCCTTCAGCTATCAACCATGGGCTGGGTTTGTTATCCCCGTGGTCTGTGTTTGAGTGACAGACAGATGGTGACAGAAGTGTCCATTTTCTGTCACCTTGCCATACCAAGAAGGGGCCAGGAGGAGTGTGGCATGAACCACGTCCCTGGCAGAGGTGCCTATAGCTCCTTGGCACCCAGATGCAGAACCTCTACCCTTGCAGGTTGGGTGCAGATAACACCTCAGGGGAAAGGGACGGGGACCCAAGGAAGGAAGGAAAGTCACGGGGATCCTGAAGTGGTAAGGTCCATAGTGGTGGCAGAACAGTTTGCCCAGAAGAAAACTCTGGCACTAGATGCCAAGCGTGTTTGTACTAGAATGAAGTTCAAAAATTCAAACAGAACACTGTCTGTTTTTAAGGACTCATGTGAAAGGTTTGTTTGTCCCAAGCCTAAATCCAGGAGTCTATCTGTCATAAGCACTCTTAGGTAGTCCCCAGCCCCCTTGAATATAATCTGTAAAATACAGAAGACAAGGGATTTGGGTCTCAAGCTCTCGAATGAGGAATGAGAAATTTTTCTTCTCAACAACTCTGCCTTATGAAGAGTAAGGAGGGCCTATGTCAAAATTCCCGTAGGACAGCTAACAGAGGTGGAAAGTTGAAATAACCTTAAAGGCACTGAAGCTGAGAAACTGCCCTCTTTATCCTAACGGCCACAATTAGTTTTGGAAGGCCGTCAGTGGAGAAATGCAGGGCTGTTAATTTAGAAAGCAGCTGTGTTGGATGCTTCTGATGAGTTGGCCTATTGGGCACCGTTGTCTCTCCCACACCTTGTCCCAGTCCGAGGTGAAGAAAGCTGCATCTGGCTTAATGCTAGACTGACATATGGACATCTGGATTTGCACTCTGAACACAGGAAGTGGTCGGTTGCATTATAAGTGGAGTTCTCTTTGGTAAATAACCACTCCCCCCTTTTTTTTGAAAGGCCATATGGAAGAAAGTAAAGGGTGCATTTTCTGTAGTGTTTTGGAAACCTGGATCTCATCAACTTTCTGGTTGGTTTTGGCTGTCAAGGCTGCTTATGCCAGAGTCACCGTGAGCCAGGTTTCTGGGGCTCCTCCTGATCCGTGTTGGCAGCCTCTTAGAAATAACTGTCATTGCAAGTTCAGCTGAAATATATAACTCAACAAATAAATACATATAAAGTATATGAATGGAAGTAGCAAAGTGAGGATTAACAGACAAGAGAGTAACAGTGTTGACATGGAAAATACTATAAAAGACTCTTTGGAAGGTTCTTGCTTATGTTCTTACTTGAACAGTGAATGTAGATGCTTTGACTCATTTCTCTTGGTCCATCATTTCCCATTTCTCTGCCTGGAGGTTTCATGTAGCTGATCCCTTGCAAATTTTCTTGAAGAACAAAACAAAACAGAACTTTGCTCATATTTGTCATTAATTCATCCCAGGCAATGTGTGGAAAGTGGTTCAGCATTCTGATAAATGAAAGAAAACATCACTTTCACATGTGCCTTTCTTTTTCTTCTGTAAAAGTTCTCTTACTTTGAATGGAAAAATCCTCAAATATATAACTACATAAATTTTTTGCTGGCCTTGCAGATGAAAAAATGAGAACAAATAGCAGAAAGGGGAAGGGTAGTTCTTCACATTGGCCCAGTATCCACTACGTTCAGATACAGATGTTGACAGGTGTGGGGAGCACTTTGAAGGAGAACAGGCCACTCATTGGGGAGGAGTTCAAGACTTGATCTTGTGCTTTATCTTTGATTACTGCATTATATCAGTTCTCTTCTGAACATTACTGTAAAGCGGGGCAGATGACATTAAAAACTGTTTTGAGGGAGTTCTTTGTTGCACAGAGTAGACTTCATTTTCAGGGCTCTACTATAGTCTGATGAGTAGACATGGCTAATTTCTTTATCTTTTTTCACCCCGACTTCTGTTATCTTTCATGCATGTATTTCACTTGGCATTTAAGTGCCTGGTTCATAGAAATGCTGACAAATAATCTCCATTGCACATTTTGCTGGCACTGTGGTCTCACTGTAAATGCTCTCTGTATGTCCTGGGAAGTTGCATAATCACACTTGCTCTAGTGTACTGTGCAATATGCTCAGTGACTAATGGCCTAATCAGGACTTGAAAAATATATAAACAGTTCAAGGTAAGCAATTGATTAACTGAGTGCTTTTCATCCAGACAAGGGTGAGCTAATGGGAATTAAAAAGACAGAGGTGTGCAGCAGCCTCTTTGATGCACTGACATTAGAGGGTTCCCACAAATCCCCTGCATTATTATTGCCCACTGATGGCAGATCCGTTTTCGTATGCATGAGCCTAGGGTGCCAAATGGTCGTCCTAATTGGCTCTGACTTGGTGTTCTTCAATGTGGATGTTACATGTGTTACAACTTTTCCCCTCTCCTCTAACTGGAGAGGCAGCCTGTCTCATGTGTCCCCTATGGCGTCACCCTAGCCTTGGTTACTTAGGATAGAATTACAGTGGATACTGCAAGCAGGACTGCAGGGCTTACTCCCTGCATGCATCGTGGACTGACACGGATTCTTGTTCTCTCGTCCTTGGGGGCCCCTTTCCTTCCACAGTGTCCAGCTGAGGTGCGCAGAGATAATTAGAGACTTTCAACAGGGACGAAATATCTTCCCATCCCCGGCCCCCCACCCTGCCAACCCAAGTGCACGGTTCAGTCAAGGAGGAGTGATGAGAATCATCCTTGTCATGTCTCCTTGCCATCAAAATTTATTAGGTAACCCTTAAATTCTACATCTCTTTCCCCATTCAGTTTTTTTCTCACACAGCATTTTGTCTGCTAGCTTGACTGCTAATTTAGTTTTTAAATTTTTGATGACATCATTCAGTCTCTAGAAGCTAGCCTCTCATTGATGTAATACTTCAAACCATTCCTGAAGAAATAATTAATGATGGAATACTGTGTTTTCGAAAATAATGAAATGATTATTTCCTTGGGCACAAGCTGATTCGTTCACAAAGGGGAAGAAATAAAGAGTTCTGGCTTGCTCTGATTTCCAACATTTTAAGGATTACATGGTGACGGGTTCCTTGTGGAAAACGGTGAATACCACCCATCAGTGTCATTTGTTTCACTTTACAATTTAAGCTGTTGGGGCGTAGGACAGTAACCAGTTTTCCATGCCTTCTGGGACCCCCGTTGTGCCTCACTTCCTCTCTTGGTGACACCCCACCGCTACCTAATGTTGGAGCTGCCCTGGGCCCCTCTTTTCTTGAAGGATTTGATGAACATACTTCATATTGTTATGTTTGTATCTTAATTTGTTAGTCCTTCCAGAGGAATGTATGTTTTAGAAAAAGAAGCTGAAAAGTACGATGAGTGAGGATTTATTTTGAACTCAGGACATCGTAGACTAGGGAACATACCAAATGGAAATGGAGTAGCAGGGGATGTTCTGGGGCTGAGGGACCTTTATGGGGCTCCTTAAACGAGTTGAAGTTCAGGTCATGACCTTGTTCCAAGGCTGCCTGCAGCTCTACACCCTGACCCTCCACATAGGCCAGTTATAGGGCTGCTCCCCCCAAAAAAGCCAGGTACAGAGTAGGGAAACAAGGCAGTACCTTCCCATACTTACTGAAAATTTACACATTTTGTTAGGGTTTTATTGTCTGTGTTGGATGTGGGAGATTGTGGACAAAATACACCCATACAGTGGAACCCAAGGGAAAAAAGGGGGCATATTGAGCTTTAAAATTTTCATGGCACTTATTTGGTTATGTGCTTTAATATTTATGTATTAATTTAATTTAATTTATTTATTTAGATAGGGTAAGGGAGGGAGAAAGAGATCGAAACAATGTGTGGCTGGGGACCTGGCCCACAACCCAGGCATGTGCCCCGACTGGGAATCAAACTGGTGACCCTTTCATTCACAGGCTGGTGCTCAATCCACTTAGCCACACGAGTCAGGGCATCATTTTTTAAAAATATTAACCAGATTTTTAAAGCAGTTATTTTTAAAGTGACTCTGAATTCCACTGCACTAGGGACTCAAGATGTGAGCCACAGTTCCTTTAAGTACAACAACAATAAATTTGTCAATATACATTAAAGTTAAAGAAACTTAATATTACAACAGAATGAAGTAAAACCTACTGGAAAGTACTGACATTTCATCTAATCCCCTTCCCTGAATTCCAGGGAAATAATATTCAGTGTAAGAGAGAAATGAGTGATTTGAGTGTTCAGACATTTATGTGTGGTGGACCTGCAGTGAGTTCTTTTATTGTCTAACTCAATGTACGTGAAAATTGCTGTGCAGATTTATATACACAAAGTCATGTTTGCAGCGTCTTATGGAAAATTAAGGGAGTTTCCAAGTTAATTTGGATTGTATATCACTTTTGCTTAACATCTAATTGAAGCTTCCCCAAACTTCTGTTTTTTCCTGCCTACCTCCCTCGTTCCTGGACGTCCCTGCCTCTCTCCCTGCTTCCATACAGTTCCACCTTTTTTCCTTTCCTTCTTCCCTGCCTTCCTTTTGGTAGATTAACTTCCACAGATCTGTGTGTATGTGTGAGAAATTAAAATAGTGGTCTTTTCTTATATTCAAATCAGAAAATCACTAACATGCTGGATATTCAGATTTCTTAGAAAAAATAAATAATGAAACTGTTTTGTAAAGGTCCATCTGAATTCGCCAGCCTTGCCCCTATTCACCTTTCTGTCTTCGGTTTCCAGTTTTTATCTGGAAAAGTACACCAGCCAAAAGACAGCCAGGTTCTCTGTGCAGCAAAGCATATTATATCATCTTTACATAAGAACGTAACATTTTGGTTTAGGAGCTACCTTCTAATGTAAGATAGAATAAAAATGTTAATGATTGATAGAATATGTAGTATTGTTAGTAAGCTTTTGAAAGTAAGATTTACCTAAATAACTGAAGATTCACAGTAGTTGTTTAAAACTTATGTGATATAAACATGTACACTTTGCCAAATCAAAAGAAATTAAACTAGATACCCAAGAAGCTGGCTTATGAAGAAGAGTGTCAATGAAAATTGTAAAAGTAATTTAAGCATTGTCATGGTACACACTTCATTTGTATATCTGTTAAGAAGAATAATTTAAACTGCATTTTTGCCGTTGACATCAACTCCTCCAACTTCCTACCATTTCTGACTAGCTAAATTAAAATAATTCAGTCCAATAAAAAAGGCTTTTTAAATTTTTGCCATTGTTAAAATTAAGTGCCAAATGAAAGATAGATCCTAAGTTGTTGCCAGGATTTGGAAACAGAAAGAAAGACAACAGTTTGGTTTAAGCAGCAGGTCTTTTGAGGCCAGAAGACATGGAAAAAGTTGAATGGGAAAAAAAATCTTTTAATTCATCACACACCTCTTTCAGACAACTATTTAATTCTTTCAAATTTTACAATTTTAAAGTATACTGTAAATACAGACAGTAGGGTCTACAGACTGATGAAAACAGAATGAATTAAGACTACTAAAAGAAAATTGTAAACAGTTATATCTGCATTTCATGAATCGCCTTTTCCTTACATTCACAATTAGTCATCTGGTGAAAAAAAACGTAAGTGAACATACAGATGCTTAAAGGGAATCAGCCACTTGAAAGAACAAATGTTCCTGTTGAATTTACCCGACGAGTCACCTTCAACAAACTACTGTGTGAATATGTCAGCCTTCACTGGTGTGAATGCAGCGGGATACAAATAAAATGGGTAAAATAAACAGAATTTGGAGGAAAAAATCCTAGGCTACAGGGGTGTTTTTGTCTCTAGCTCTGTGTGGAAAAGCTACTAGAAACTAATGCGTAACTAATGATGAGAGTTTGGAGCGAAAAGAAGCCCAGAGCCAAAAAATAATTTCATCCAAATAATACAGATCAAACCTGGTAGCATATTTGACTTTTAAAAATAACATGGGTAGGCTTTGTGTGCCTTCCTGTCCCCTTATCTAAGAGGGATTTTCAGAGAGCACTCATTCTGGGGAGGGGAATTTAAGTATAGAAGGTTCCCCCCCCAGTGCACACATAATTAATACCTGTGCTCCAACGTGGGGCCCTCTGCCTGCGGAGTTCATTGCTCTGTCCTCTCCCAGCACTCACCGGCTTCCCCTAGATTCACACCGCATGGTTTGTTTACAATGTTTGTCTCCTGGACTGAGGTTGGGAAGCTTCTCTAAGGACAAGGACAAATTCTTGTTCCTTTTTACATTTTCCATGGTGCTGTCCTTACTGTGGCCACTCAGACAGTATTCATTGATCTTAAAAAAATTATTAGCGAGTAAGTGAAAATAAAATAAAACTAGCAAAATGAGATGAAGAGCTCCGATCTGAAATGTTCACAATATCGTAGAGTACACAGTGAACGCAGGAGGAAATGAACAGCTATTCCAGATCTTGTGATGGAATAGAGGCAAATCAATTATTGATGCTGGTGTAAAACTTTTCTTTGTCAGCTGAATGTTCTGGAGTAGAGGCCAATTTTTGAGTGAAATCTGTTGTGGAGATATTTCCAACCCAAAAGAATCATCCTGAAATTCTTTGGTCACCACAAGCAATCCACAACAGAAAATATAATTTGTGAGTTGGCAATCAGGGTAGGAAACCCAACTTTATGTATTTTTAATAGAAAAAGAATCCATTCTGCCATTCTACTGCTTTCCTCTTGTATAGAGAAGGCATACTCTTTGCCACTATCTCTCTGTTATCCCACAATGAGATGGAGAGGGCCAGGACCATGTTTTATTCATATGTATCTTCATTTGTGCCTAGCATGAAGTAGGTACTCAGCACATGGTGAATGAAAAAGATGTTTCAATTTTCCTAATAGCTAAAAGGGTTTATAAATCCAGTGCTAATACCATACAAGAGTTGGTTTCATATGCTAGTAATTGTAGGTTTGAAAATGAGGAGCTGCTTTACACATTATTTTTATGTAAGTGTGTTGTATACCTGAGTAACTTTCAAACTAAAAAGTTACAGTTATGGGATATTAAATCTGGCAGGGACTTAAAACCTGTAACTGAATCCATTTAAGAGCATTCCCTGGCTCTTCTCAGCTAGCCATATACAAGGGGCGAGTGTAGGTTAGGAAATAATCCTTCAGAAATCTTAGCTTGTATGTAGTTTCATCACATTGCACACTCACCTACCCTTGCTTCTTTACTGCTGTGGTGATGTCAGGACTGGCCTGATGAGGGTGGCTCCCTGGTTGGAGACCCAGGCTCCATGCTGTCGCCTGTCTCGATGTTTTCGTACATGGTGCAGTACTTCCAAACTTGGCATTCTCGCAGAGTGCGGTCAATGTATAGTGATGTCCAGGTTTCATTTCCCCCCACTCCCACCCTGTCATCTTCCCTGCACCCCAATTTAAAATAGCATTTTAAATTGCCCTGCACCCCCATTTTAAATAGCATTATAAGGTTTATCTGTACCTCCCCATGAGTACCCTGTGCCTTCTCTTTCCTCCTCACATGTGCCACTTGTCAGGAATGCTTGAATTTCAGTTCTTCAAAACAAGTTGAAAATATGTAACACCTTCCCAAAAGGTAAAAGAGAAAATTTGTGTATGTGGCCATCAGAGCTGACTACCATAAGGCCAGTATCATCATATAAGGACTCCCTCCCCCTGGATGTAATTGTAAAATGCCTGAAAGAAGGAAAGAGAGTAGAATCCCTAACGAGTGTGATGAACCTGGGCTCTTAGATCTTCAGAGTTCTGTGATATAGTTTTCAGACTTTACTAGAATATTGTGCACTTGGAGAAAGGCGTCTGAGAGAAAATGCAAAATTCTAAAGTCTTAGTATTAATTAACATGGCAGTAGTTGATGGAGGATTACTCTACCAGGGGTGCAGTTCAATAAATCTGTTAAAAAGTCACGAGTTACTCGTAGTTACCAGGGATGCGCACGCTAACCTGCCTGGAAGGGCGTCCTGTAAAATCGCCCTCTCTGTAATTCGGACAACCGCCTCCCTCTAGAGACTGCAGAGGGCTCATTGTAGCTGTAGCTTTTGATGAGACAAATTGTGATTTTATGAATTTAACATCCAATCTTGGAAGCTGCAGTTTTAAGATTTTAGTAAAAACAGGAGCTATGTTGCCATTTACTCTGTTGTTTTGAGATTGAATTGCAGAGTTTGAGCAGACTTAAGAACTCCATGAAACAGGATTCTTTAATATCTTTAAGTCATTTTCTTGGTGATAACTTGTTGAGGGAATGATCCGTTTCTCTAGTAGACTGATTTCTTATTCCAGGACAGTGGCTGTGTCCCCCCATCTGATTCCAAAACATCTGTTTTGTTATCAGAGTCAGGCTTTCAGCCGATCATCTGCAAATTTGGTCCACACTGTGTTAAACCTGATTGAAAGGATTTTTAGTAATGATGTCTAGGTAATAAGGGTGCTGACAGCTTTAGAAAGATCTTGGTAACAGTCAAATCGCAAGCTCTGGCCTGCGCAGCGGCAGAATGGATTGTGAGCTCCTTGGCAGGGTTAGGTTGTGGGTCATTGTGGAACGGCCGTGTTTCCCTTGCCTGTGGCTGGGGATCAGTGTAGCAGGGCCATTAAAAAAGCCTGTGGTTGAGTTTTGACTTAGAGCTGTTTTAAAATGCCAAACATACTAAGTTCATGGGCACCTAGTTTGAGTAAGACCAGATGCAACGTAACAGCATACTCATATATACACACAAGTCTTAGGCTTCTCCCTCTATGGGCTGTTTTGCCCCCCTGCAAAAGCTATTTGGCAATGTCTGGAGGCATCGCTGGTTGTCACCGCTGGAGAGGGAGTGAGTGCTACTGGCATACAGTGGGTAGAGACCAGGTAGGCACTAAGAGTCCTATGATGCACAGAACAGTCCCCACAACAGAAGAATTATGTGGTCCAAAATGTCAGTAGTGCTGGACTTGAGAAACCCTGTAGTTTCCAAAGCGATAATCCACTCTGTGTTGGTGGTAGGTGAGAAGGTAAGCTTCAGGTCTAAGTGGGATGAGCATAATAGGGAGAGCGTTGTTTGAAAATTAACCATTCGGGCCATGCCCCATTTGCATTGAAATGAATATTTGGGATCCTGTCTGCATGTGCCTGGGAAGACTGAAAAGTATGTGGACCGTGGCCTTTGTGTTAAAGGTGAACTGAGTTTTTTTTTTCTTTGTAGAACCTCTATTAGTTTCTTATTGCTGCTGTAACAAATTACCACAAACCTGGTGGCTTAAAACAACTCAAATTTATTCTCTTCCAATTCTGTAGGTCAGAAATCCAACCTGGGCCTCGCCATGTGAAATCAAGGTGTCAGCAGAGTTGCATTTCTTATGGGGACTCCAGGGGGAAAACCACACCACTGCTTTTTCCAGTTCCTAGAGGCCCCTAGCACTCCTTGGCTTGCGGCTCTCTTCCTCCACGGTCTAGCCAGTGGCATTGCGCCTCCCTGTACCTTCCGCCCATGATCACATCTCCTTTTGACACTGTTCTTGTGCCTCTGTCCTCCACTCTTTGGTTACAATGGCCTCACCTGCACAGTCTGCCCATCTCAAGGCTTTTGATTGAATCACACCTGTGAGATCCTCTTTTCCAGGTTATAGGCATTAGGGTGTGGACATTTTGGGGGTGGAGGATTATTCTGCCTGCCATAGAAGCCCACATATTTACCAGCACTGCTTTTCACTGACTTGAGCCATGCTGAAAGAAAAAAAGAAGGGTAGTAAAAATGGTTTGCAATATTCCTGTTTTCAGTGGTACAATTTCAGTGTTTTAGAAGCAGTTTTTCTTTTAGTTAATACAGTGTGACACCGAAAACATTTAAGGATGTTGAAAGTAATTGTTAAAATTGGCAGAGACACATTCCAATAAAAGAGAAAACAAGGGGGAGGAAAGTCCAGACAAAGGATTCAAGAATTTGAATGTGCAACTAGTTACTGTCCACTTGGGGGTACGGCTAGGGCTTGTTGAAAATTCAGATTCCTGGGCCCTAAGTGAGGCAGGGCCCAGGGGTTTCATTTTTAGTGAGCACTTTCCTCTGATGCATTCAACATAAAATGTTCATGGATCAGACTTTGAGAAATAAAACAGTAACTGTTTTAAAATAAAGTCATTTTAATAACTTAGTGTAAAATAAAATCATTGCCTAATACTGATATTAGAGGACAGAATAAATAAATACATTATGTTTTTGACAATCTTGTTATTCCAATTACATTTGAGGGAAAGCGATTTATTTTTGGCATATCCCAATCCTTGTTATATTTAAGCCATACTCAAAATATGTAATGATTTTGAGCCTTGATTGTTTCTGTTGAGATTGTCATCTCCTCCGTGTGATTAGGTAATTGCCGTGTTGATGCAGAGAGGACTTTGGCTGACTGATGTTCAGCAGAAGTTAATGACTGTTGGAAACGTCATTGACTCTCTGAGTCCTTTTGAAATCAGCTCTAACCAGACTATCATTACAGGTTTGTTTGGAAGCTCAGAGGTAACATTGATGAGTTCCTTAACACCTCATACTTGCTCAATACATAGTAACTCTAGAAACAAATTGACTAATTTGGTCTTTTCCTGGGATTTCCATTCTAGGAATAGAAGCTCCAGAGTAAGAATTCCTACCCACCTTCTCTGTGGCATCTGCCATGATGCCCTCCCCTGCTCTCTCACTTCACTGCCGCTGTGGCGTTTGCCTGCGCTCCCTTCCCCGGGGGCCCACTGACCCTCCCGAGGGCAGGGTCCGTATCAGGTGCTTTTTACTCCAGACAAACGGCTGGCAGAGTTTATTCCCAAAGCACATATTAAATAAATGTCGTGGTGACCAGACTAATATGTAGGCAATTAGATTATCCGCTTACAGTTTCTCAGATATTGTTCCTCACTTGTTTAGGAATGAAACTTTACAATGACTTTTATAAAACTAAGTTTGAGCTTTTTTTGATGTCATAGCAAAAACTAGCTAGAGTAAATCCGCTTGGATGAGGATGGTTTGTAATCTAGATGGCATGTTCCACATGGAATGTCCAAGTGAAATACAGCATCGAGTGGTTGGTATGTGGCTGTGGTGAGCAGATGCAGTTATTATACATTACTTGGTAAAATTCATATTCATATCTTGTCAGTTTACAGTGAGCCAGAGATTAAAAATAACATTTGTTTCTGTTTTAGTAACTGCTTTTAAAAAATATCCCAAATCATTTTATTTTCTTTAGCTTGACTTCTAGTAGTGTTTTTAATATGTGGCCTTTCAAGCAGTAATGAAATGCATCAATGCAACTTGGCAGTGCATAAGAGGACATGCTTCTAGGATTATTTTTAATGATTAAAAGTCATATTCAGTTTTTTAAAAAACTGACCCAAAATACAGATGAGCCAAGTAAACTCAGAAGGAAATCTGTGAATGAAATGTTTGTTTCTGGTCCTTTTCATAATTCTCCACATCTATTTTCTCCAGCTCTCTTCTTTCTTGCCCGTTGACAACAAAAGGGGAAGGCTAGCGGGATCTCTAAGTGTAATTTACCAGTGTTTTTCCCATCCCCCTTCCTCTTCACTGACAGTTTGAAGAGTGTCCTGTAGTCATCCATGGTTTCAGTTCAGGAAGTGGAGTCACAGGATCTGTGTTTTCTGGAGGCAGCTCTGGTGGCTGTTTGGAGAGTTGATTGATGGGTCGTGAGAACAGTTGGGCATCTAGGTGGGTAAGCAGGAACCGTGGGTGAGAGTAGAGGCAGTAAAGCTGGAGGGTGGAAAGGAAAGGATTCAAGTAGAACAACCAGTCATTAGATGGGATGGGATTGGGAATCAGCTGACTTGTGGAGTAAGGGGGAATGCAGAGGTATTGGTTCTGGTGTTTCCAGTTTGGGTGACCCAGCGATGTCAGGGTACCAGGAGCAGGCTTAGTGGATCCATTAAAGCAATGAGACCCCAGAGTCTCTTATCACCTAGCATTGCTCCACTGCTTTCTGTGATCCTTTAGTTTACCCTTTCTTGGTTGAGGTCTTAGCTTGTGGCACCTTAAGCTTCATGTGGGTGCTCTGGGGTGTCAGGTACTTGGAAGTGAGAACAGGCCATACCGATGTGAAAGTGGATGGAGGTGAAAGGGAAGTGCTAGTCTAGAGTTGTCCCAGTGTATAACAGGAGAGGCAGTTTTTAAAATGTTGCCAGCCTAAGATGACTCACTTCAGATTTTAAGAGCAACGGGAGAAGTTTGGTGTTCACCAACCAAGAACACCAGCTTTTCCCTAAGTTATGACAGTGATTCAGGGAACTTTCTTTTTTCTCAGTGGTGCAGCACACTGAGGGGTCTACCAAGATAGAAAAAGAGAACAGTGCTTCATAAACTATAATTACTTAAGTGTTGCCATAAGTAAATATTTTAAATATACTAAAATGGCAACATCAGGAAATATGACTAAGAAGTCAATATGTGACACACCCTTTTCCCCACCTTTGTGGTTGTTGAAATTTCCACCAAGAATGATATATGCAAAGAAGGTTAAGATCAGGCTGTTAAGTGTCAGAGAAAGGCCACAGTCTGCATGGCTCTGCAAATCCAGGGATAGCACTTACATGTGGGAATCCAACGTTTAAGCTAAGAGTTTGTTAAAGTAATTAGGTATGAGCCCTTACGGGCGCTCTCCTTTCTCAACTTTGGCACCGATGTTTGGCGTGGTAAATCAAGCAGGTTTGCTCCCAGCCATGTCTCCGGCCAGTGCAAGGCCTCCAGCTTACTTTGTTTGTCTGAGAGAAAGGGGAGTTTTCTAGGAGACTGAAATGCCTCATGAGTTTGAAAAAACATAGGATCATTGTTATTATCACTTGACATTAGACTTACACAAAGTATGTAGCATAATTTTTCAAAGAGTAATTACGATGCCAGTAGAATGAGCTGGCTTCTCCTGTGTTCCGTAGTCTGTGGGTCACAGACCTTACAATATTCATTAAAAAGCTGCATGTCAGGTTGTAGCATTCAAGTTGAAAGCAGAAATAACAGAACACTTCAGTGGGACGTGGGACTGTAGGTAATGAGTGTCACTTGAGTACCTTATCTGGTTTCATCCACCTCCATTTCTTCATTTATTAAAAATAGTTTAATGAAAGTGTCCACCATCTGGGATGGTTGGTTCTAAGGCTTAAGGAGATAATGTAATTTGAGCATTTAATACTCAAATATTAACTCTCATTAATATTATTGCATATGTACATTAGCACCAAAGTTAACCACTGTTATTCATTAGTTCTCTTTAGTTTTTAAATAGTTAATGGTTTATAATTACATAGTTACTTCATTAACTGATTTCATGAAATAGGTTTTTTTGAATTTGTGTTAGCATACTTAAAAAGTTCCTTGTCTTCAGTTAAACCCTTACTAGATTATTAAAGCCTAGGTTGGAAGAAAGAGTTTGCTAAGGAAGTCTAAGACATACACCTTTCATAGATTCTTACCTGGTAGAATCCAAGCAAACAAATGTTTTCTTCACAGCTAACCCTGTCCTACTGTCCCTTCAAGGTTTGTGTCATGGCCACAGGCAGCCTGGGTAAACAGCCCTCGTCGGGTTGAACCCAAAGGTCACCAGAGAACGCAGGCCGGCTAGACTTGGATCAGCCAAGGGCAAGAAGGAAACTCGGTTTTGTGCTCTTACTCCTGGGAGGGGTCTGTAGAACGCGGAAAGTCCACTTTGTTAGCAGTTCCTACTCTGAGAACCCCCAAGACTCTTTGGGCAGGTGAAGGGTGGTTTGCATGGTCAAAATTATTTTTATCACAGTACTGAGACATTATTTACCTATTTCATTCCCATTCTCTCACAAGTGCAGCTTTTCAGAGGTTAAATGACGTATGATGATATATAATGAAATGTGTCTTTATTTGGAAGATATGCATAACTCAGTGAACTAGTATTATTTTCCAGATGACCCATACTTGCTGTCAACAAAATCTGTCCAAATTGCAAGATAAACCAAAGAATTTTAGTATAAAAGATTACAAAGGGCTTATTGATATGTTTCAGATTCCAAATGGCCCTGTCCTTTAAGAAACTACCACTTGTCAAGTTTGGGTGTAATATGAAAGAATTTCCACTATTAGTTGAGAATGAAGTCCACATTTTCTCCCTATACTTCAGACAACATATCACCGCAAGTGAATTTAGAGACACATTTGAGAATTTAACTGTTTTCCATTAAGCCAGGTATGAAAGAGATTTGTGAAAATTTAAATGTGTCATTCTTTTCACTAACCTTTTTGTTTTGAAAAATGAAGTCATTTTTTTTCATAAGGAGATGCCATTTTATGTATTGATAACATGCAGTGGGTTTAATTATTATTTGTATTAAATGAATTATACATATTTTTAAATTTTCATTTCTGATACAATAGATACTGTTAAATATAGTCTGCCTAATTAAAAGCCCTTTGGGGTTCTCTGTATATTTTAGGTAGGTGAAGAGGATGTGGGATGGAAGGGTTGGGGGCCCTCTGGCTCAGTGTATTGTTTACAAGGGTGCCTTCTGGTCGGTGCATGTCTACTGGTTGCTTGTTTCTTCAGAAAAATGTTCTGTGATCAAGTATGTCTTGGGCCAAAATGCATGCTCTCTTTCCTCTTAGAGATTTGTAATGCATATTCATACATCAAAGGCCCTTAAAAATTTTTCCTATATTTATTTCAACCTTTTTAACACTCCTTTTGTTTTTAGCATAATGTAATGTTCCATAGTGGACTGTAGTATCCCGTGGAGCACACTAGCTGACATGCGATAGATGTTACTCAATCTCTATTTTTCAAAAATAAAAAGCAAGGCTTAGCAGGTACTTTTTTCAAATCCATGTGTTATTTAGAGGACGGCCCATAAATGTTTACCAGCTAACCTAACTCTCTTTTAAAAAAGAAAACCACTCATATGTCATCATATACTATTTTGCTTATAATCTTCAAAGCTGTTTTTACTTATGTTTCCAAATTCATGTTTTGAAAACTCTGTTTTAGACATTTTTGTGTGTTAATGAGTAGCATCTGCTCCTTGTGTCATAAAACAAAGTGATCCCATCCCACACTAGTTGCCAAAATTGCAGGTTAAGTCCTAACAGCCTAGCGTTGGAGCTATTACTACTGTTTGGTATTTTTAAATGGCAAAAAATACCTTCAGTGATGCATCATATGCCTTTATAAAACACTCGCTTTTCGCAAAAGAAAGCTTTATAAATGGCAGTGGATTTTGTTGTGTCTTTTTTTTTAATGATTCTTTCCAGTCTTTTGGTTTCCATTGGTTGTGGGTATAATCCTAGTAAGAAAAGCAAAAGCATTCCACTAAGTGGATGGAGAACATGTTCCCAAGTGCTACTTGGTGGACATTCCCTTCCTGCAAAATACAGTGATAAAGTAATCACTGCCAGTTCCTTCCTGACAACAATGCCCTTCTCAAGTTGTCTCGAAGTAGAAGTGCAGAGGTCATTCCTTTTGCTTCTTGTGTTTCGTGTGTCTCTGTCAGGCAAAGAATGGTGAAAATTTTAATTTGTTATAATAATTAAAGGGACAATGGTCATTGTATTTTATATAGTTCAAAAGCTTTTGTTTTTTAATGTTTTGGTCATGCCAGTTCCTACTTAAAAACTAAATACTGTTTGATTCCTTGGTGACTTTCTATTGCCAACTAAAAATTTCTTTTCCCTTATCATTAAAAAATTAAGCAGAAATTACTGTGGCTATCTTCTTTAATATCTTGGGGTTTGTTTTTTTTTAAACCATGAGTGACTTTAAGGAGAACTCTTTACATATGCAAAAGGGACATTCAGTATTAGAGTGTAGTTAGTCAGCCAGGTTAGCCAGACTGAAATGAGGGAACCAAACTGCTAGAGTCCACCTTGCCATCTTCTTTAACAGTTGCATATAGATTGTAGTATATTCAGGCTATCAAAAATAGAAGAATTCTAGAGCTACATGGCAAGTTAAGAAGTTTGGTGGAGATGCACATAGGCCACTGTTCGTATAAACTCTATGATGTGGGCCCTTTCTGCAGTGGAAAGGCAAATTCTAGGTATGCACATCTGAAGTAGGAGAGAAGTTTGTTCTTAGAGGGGTCTTGCCATGGAGTTGCTAAGAGCCTGAGTTTGATTCCCACTTCTACCGTGTGTGTGGTATTGGGCGGTTATGTAACTTTTTGTGACTCAGTTTTTCCAACTGTAAAAAAGGCACGTAAAATTCCTTGAACAGTGCCTTGCACATTGTAACTGTATTCGTTATCTATTGATGTGTAACAGGTTACCCCCAAAACTTGATGACTTAAAACAACAAATACTTTCTCACAGTTTCTGGGAGTAGGTATCAGGGCACACTTTGGGTGGGTATTTCTGGCTCCAGGCCTTTTGTAAGGCTGCGGTCAAACACGTCTGAAGGACGGCCAAGCTCACTCACATGGAAGCTAGCAGACCTCGGGGGCCCCTCACGGCCTGGTAGTTGGCTCCCCTCGCAGTGGCTAATCCAGGAGAAAAATGCAAGAGGGAACCCATGTGGGAAGCCACAGTCTTTTTGTAACCCAGTCTTGGCAGTGACATCTCATTACCTTTGCTGCGCCCTGTTTGCTACATGCAAGTCATGAACTTCAGTCTGCACTCAAGGAGAGAGGACTAGACCAGGGTGTGAATGCCAAGAGGTGGGGTCACTGGGAGCCATCTTGGAGGCTGCCTCTGACAAGTCGTGCTTTACCTTACGTCTACTATCCACGTGTCTGTGAATGCCAAACCTACATATCCATCTACTTGATATCTCTGTAGGATGTGTAACAGGCATCTTAAACTTAACATGGAAAAATGGAGCTCCCTGATACCTGCTTCTCCCCTAGTCTTCTCCAACTTGGTGAATGGCAACTGCTTTTTTAGAGATGATAGCATCAAAAATTTGGAGGCATACTTTTTAATGCTTTTCTTTCTCTTTACCACTTGTCAACTTACCTTTGAAAATACATCCAGCATCTTAACCAGCTCTCACTACGTCTTCCCCGCAATGTCCCCACCTTTGCCCACGTTTTTTGCAGAAGCATGATGGGCTTTGTTTTCAACCTTGTCCAGGCCATTCTTCACTCAGCAGGCAAAGTGATCCCCCAAACACCAGGCAGGTCATTCTACTACTCCATTAAAAATTCTCTAGAGTCTGCTCGTTTTACTTAAGAGTAAAAAGCCAGAGTCTTTACAATGGCCTACAAGGCCTTTCCTGGTCATAAAATTATTTTTCTGTGTTTTGTATAAAACGATGTATATATGCAGTATGATAAATAATATATATGGTGGCATAAATACATATTTACATGCTTTTATATTTAATTTATCAAGAATTTACTTTCTGAGTGGTATACAATAGCAATCTGAATCTTTCCAAACGAGGAGCTAGTTTCCCCAGCGTTGTGTATGGAGTAGAGCACTCCTCCCTCGCTGGGGTGGCACCCTGCTGTCACTCCTCCCTCACTGGGGTGGCACCCCGCCATCACTCCTCCCTCGCTGGGCTGGCACCCTGCCGTGGGCCAGTTTGTCTTGTCCTGCGCGACCTCTGTCTGATACTTAATTTTAGAGTAAAGATATACTTAATGGATCATATAAGATACAGTGGTGTTTTTATAGATTTTGTTTGATATGATATACTCAAATACATATAAAAACAATTTGAATTTTATAATTGTGAATTATGGAAAACATTTTCTGTCCCTTTATTTGAGAGATAAAGAACTAATTCTTCTTAGTAGATTGTGACTTCTATTTAAAAATCCAGTTAGATGTAAAACTAAAACTAAAACAAAGAAAATGTCATGATTTTTAGACCATGTTGATATACTGTACTTTGCTATTGCTGCTGCTTGTAACTGTTCAGAAGATTATTACAGAAATGCTTATAAAATGTAAGAACCCTGTAAGGATATCATCTGGCATGACATCCTTGCTTATACGGTAACTTCCAGTGTTCAGGCCCATCTGCCAATGGGCAGGCCCCTGGTGTTCTCATCTCCTTTCTGGACCTTTGGTCTTATCTCTATTTATAACTTCGACTGGCAGACAAGAATGGGTAGGTGAAGGAAAGTGAACTCAAGCCAGTTTGTTTGGTTGGTTATGAGCACTGCTGCTGAAAAGTTGGCCGAGGAAGGTAAGTATATTGAAATTCTTGCTTAAAATGAGCTGTGTAGAATTTTCAGTGGTTTCCTTTTGATAAAACGTTGTCTCATTTTTGTGGAGCTATGTGTAATTGAGGGTCAGCTACAAATCACAAAATGAATCACTTACAAGTCCTTCATCTCTACAGGCATTAGAATGGAAA